>JAKSZT010054393.1:7124833-7142782 GCA_026826555.1 Tolypeutes matacus
CTTCCCTTCCCTTCCCTTCCCTTCCCTTCCCTTCCCTTCCCTTCCCTCCCCTCCCCTCCCCTCCCCTCCCCTCCCCTCCCCTCCCTTCCCTTCTCTTTTCATTTCTTTTATTTACTAAATAAGGATACACTTTGATCCCATTTTTTTTTTTTCTGGGAATCAGTGGCCATGGATGTTTCAGAATTTAGAAAAAAGTTCAACCAGGAAGGACCCTCAGGATTATCTGGTACATTTTCTTCCCAGTCTGTTGTGTCAATACCTAATCCATTGAAGAAAAGAGTTCATTGATTCCATTTGAAATCTTTCTTGCATACCAAATGTAAGTGAATATTTAATAAAGTCTTTGGAACATTTAGTTATAAAGTAAGCTGTTAAAAGGGTTTCTTTAGGTCTGATTTTCTCTGCTGGGAGAATTTCCTTTTAATATCAAAAGGATTAGTGTTACCACTGATCTCTCCTGGGGCAATTTAGATTAGTTTATTTAAAAGCCCGGGGGAGTATTTGGATGTCCATCCCTCATGTTCCCTCAGAAGTCTCTTCCTCATCCATCTCCATGGGTTGAAATCCTATCTCTCTTTCAATGACCTTATCGAATGATGCCTCCATTAGCTGTTTCCTGTTCTAGATGTAAGTTTTCTTTTCCTTTGAGACTCCTTGGCATTGTGTATTCTCTTAATGGTAGTTCCCTTACCCTTCCTTGCATTATAGTTATTACACTTTATTTGTTACTTACTAGTAAATTATAAACTCTTTCAAGGTAGGGATTATATAATAAAATATGCAATTCTATTGCCCCTATTTTTCCTAGCTTAGTAATTTTCAAGTAGGAGAGACATGAAGTCTTTGAATTGGCTTTTTTCCCCTGTAATATTAGTAAATGGTGACTTTCCCAGTATCACTAAATCGTGGGGAGAGGTTGGGTTGCCCACAATATAGGAAGTCACTGGCAGACTAAGCCTGTGTTGACTCATCAGTTTTCTAGACCAGAGATACTCAGACCAGATGTTTCAGCATCTAATCTCAGATTTCTCTATTCTCTCCAGACTGCAGTACTGAATATGGCCTGTAGAGAGTGTAAACTATCCAGTGGTTCTGTTTAAAGTTGATTGAAAATGCAGTTCCAGGTTTAGCTGACCTGGAAAGTAGGGAATTTCCTAACCACCTACATTTGCAGAAGAGAAATTCTTGCAAAGGGAAGGATCCATATCCAGGAAACCCATTCCCTTTCCCATTAGACCCTTTTGGACTTTCCCTATCACTCATGCTGCCCTAGCCCTCACCCTCACCGCAGTTCCCCATTCCACACATTATATTTCTCCTAACACTCCTGAAAGCCACTGCTATGGTTCCTTTGCTCTTCTGTAACTCATTCAGTGGGGTTGAGAAATCAAGCATCTGAAAAGCCTTATTGTGGATCCAGGCTACACTTGCTGATGAAAAACAAATCCTGAGCTCCAAGTAGGGGGCAAGGCTTCCTCAGACTTCTGACAAATCATTCCTCTGCTGGCAAAGGGTAGATGACCCACATGAGGCAGCTTTGCCAGCTGAAGCCATGAGGATGGCATCCCAGAAGCTTTCTGCCAGCCTAAGCAAGTGAAGGGGGCAACGCTTGCCCATCCATGGTCCCTGCTACAGAGCTGGTAGCTCTTGAGCTAGCAGAACCACAGAGCCCTTCAAGTTTCAAACTCACTGAACCTTCAGATGGAGCAACTGATATTTTTCAATCTGACAGCCACACAAGGGTGATGACCAAGACAAGGATGTCAGAGGAGCTGGTGAAAACCTAAGTGGTGAGCAAATATAGAATGTGAAAGAAAGACCTACCATAAACATTTCAACTGGGCCTTGCAAGAGAGCAACCTGGAGTGGATAAAATCACCCTGAGATGGGTTGGGATCACTGCAAGTATAATTATTTTATACTAGAAGCTAGTACATTAGAGGGACATGGTTATGTGTGAGAACTAAAGCTTTTACATGGGTTCCCTAGGGTCAGCTCGAGCAAAACTGCTCTTGGATTCATTATCTTAATAATTATATCAGCTTCTCTGTTATGCCTTGGACTCAGCACCCATCACTGACCTTCGTATGACAATGACTTAAAAATGTCCTTCAGGGGAAGCAGATGTGGCTCCCACCTACCACAGGGGAGGTCCTAGGTTCAGGTCCCAGTACCTCCTAAAGAAGACAAGCAGGTGCCGCACCTGACGCAACAAGCAGATGCCTAAACGAGCAGGTGTCACAAGCCTGCAGACGCTGCAGCCCACAGGAGCGGATGTGACTCAGGCCGTTGGGCACTCTCCTCCCATGTGGGAAGTCCTGGGTTCAGTTCCCGGTGCCTCCTGGAGAAGGCAAGCAAACAATGAGCAGACAGATAAGAGAGCCATATGGGAGAGGGTGTAAATAAAAAAAAAAAAAAAGACCTTCAGGTCCCCTTTATAAAATTCACCTTTTATTCATAACTAAAGCGTAAATTGCCTTGAAGGCCTTAATAAAATATTTATCCAAGGCATTTTTAATTTTAATGGTATTCATTAAACTAGAGGAAAAATTAAGTTCCAAATTTAAAACAGTGAATGGAATGATTTTGGATCTGTATACTCACTTTAAATATAAATTATAGAAAGGGAAATCAGTGGAGGAAAAGTAGGTAAGTAAAATTACTGATTCAATTAGTTCTACTAAGTTGTAGAATAACATTGGATTTGAAGATGTCTTCAAAGGTCTTTATTACATCAGAAACATGAAAATTATGTTTTCTGGGGGATTCCAGAGGTGGGACACTGAGCCCTAGCTTTCCTAGCTGGGAATTCTTAAGCAGTTCACCTAACTATAAGATGGAGACCAAAAATACCCAATGTTCTGGGGTCTGAAAAAGACAATGAAAGTATCTAACAAAATATCTGCAATACAGTACCTGATCAATAAATTTGTGGCTATTGAGATTTCTGAGTCTCCATTATGCCACCATTTATATCTCTGAGTAGCTTCTAACCTTGAGGTTGAGAGCTTGGATCCACAACCAAATTGAAAGTGTTTGAGAGGACTAACTGCTTATCACTTAACAACACTCCTCCCCTCTCCATGCATGTGCATTCACTGTGCAGTGCCTGGAACAGTAGAACTCAATTGTTTGTTGAACTAAGCTTTTAAGGTGATTTGTTTAACCTATTCTTAAGAAATGCTATTTCTTCTCAAGAAAAGAAGAATTATAGGTGCATCACACATTGAGGCTCCTGACGAGAAGTGGTGGCAGCCCTTCTAGTCCTTCCAGAGGAATACCCTGTAAAATAGGAGAGGCCAGGTCAAGGCTAAGATCTCTAGGAAGGCTGAAGCCTGACATTCTTGGAGAACATTAAGGAAGAGGTTTGTTTTTACTCACTGGAGAACCTGAATGGACTAGTTCATAGAATCAGAGAATGTCAACATGAATCTTAGAAATCACTCAGAAATCAAACTCAGGCTCAGAAAAGGTGTGTGGCTTGCATAAAATCAACTAAATCACAAAAGAGCTGGCACCAGGATCCAAGGATTGTGACTCCTTGTTCAGTGCATTTTTGTGTGCAATTAAAAGAAACACTTATAATGCTGTGTTTGAGACAAGGAGAAATGAAAGGGATAGGCCACTCCTCAGGGCACAGAGTATAATAGTAATAGTTAAGAGTCCAATTTCACTTCAGCCTTCTCTATCAAGGAAATTGATCTTCAGAATAATAAAAAAAAATAGCCTAAAATAATTAGCAAGTAATTAAGTTTTAAAATAGGTGAGAAGATAGACCGTGCCTAATCCATTGAATTGAATTCAAGCCTGCAGACCCAAGGAAATTCCACTTCAGAATACTGAAAGAACTTGCAGCTGTTGTAACAGACTCCTTGGGGGACAGTATTATTAACCACTTTAAAAGAAGGGTTAACCAGGTGCCTGAGCTCACACAATTACTACAAGGCCAAAGGAGCTTTCACACCCAAGCCTCTCTGCTTCCAAAGTTCAGCAGTTTCTACTCTACCAGGCTAGTTAATTCCTTAATAAAATCAGGTTTTGAAAGATTGCAACAGATTCAAATGAAAAACCCAAAACCAACAAAATGAAATTTAACAAAGCAAGCGAAAAGTCCTGCATTTAGCCATATTTTAAAATCTGTACAAGTACAAAACAAAGAAGATGTAGTTCAAGAATAATTTATGTTCAAAAGGGTTGGGAATTTTGGTTGATTCCGAACACAGTGTATTTGTGTGATACGTCTGCCAAAACTGCTAATACAATTTCAGGTAGCGTTAATAAAGGCATAGTGTTCAGAATGAAGTAGACCGACTGTACTTTGCCAGTCAGACCTCATCTGTAGTGCTCTATTCAGCTCTGGGGGTGTATAGGGGAGGGTAATCAAGATAATACAAGATGTGGAAGCCATGTCATGTGAGAGCTGATTAAAGGTGTGGGAATAATCATCTTGGAGAACAGATTGTTCAATATTATTGACTAAAATATGAAGGAGGCAGTCATTTTTCTGTGTCACTTTATTAGACAGAACTAAATTTAATTAATAGACAAAGAAAAGCTTTTGATATAAAGGGATGAGAAAACTAGGGTTGGTTCAATACAGTGATGGTTAAGTTCATATGTCAACCTGGCCAGGTTATGGTGTCCAGTTGTTTGGCCAAGCAAGCACGGTCTGATTGTTACTGTGAGGATATTTCCTGGACTTAAAGCATCAGTAAATTGGTTGCATTTACGCTGATTACATTTACAATCAACTGAGGAGATTACCTTCAACAATGAAAGAAGTTTTATCCAATCAGTTGAAGGTCTTAAAAGAAGTGATGATTTTAGCAGTCAGAGAGAGAATTTCCATCTCTCCTTCAGCCAGCCAGCTTCTGCTGGGGAATTCATCAAAAACCTTCATTGGAGTTCCCAGCTTGAGGCCTGCTATATGGAATTTAGTCTTGCCCATTCCCACAGTTGCATGGGACTATTATTAAAGTCTCAAAATATTTACATAATGTACATGCATCTCCTGTCTTGAACTGTTTCCCTAGGGAACCCTGACCAATACAAATACCCACCAGGGGCTCCTTGTTGTGATAGGTGCTTTATATTATTTTATTAAAACCTTTTTGAATTTGATGGACTTTTGGGGGAGTGGTGAGCTCCCAGTTACTTGAAGTCAGACGTCTAGCTCAGTACTGCTCATTTAAAGCAGCATCAATCCCTCTTTTGCTTCCAATACCTGTCATCCAGGTCCTTCGGGAGCCTGCTTCTTACTCAGAAGCAGGCTGTCTGGGTGGCATCAAAGTGCCACCTGGGTTTCCAGCACACCTTCAGGGTTCCAGCCCCCACTGGATTACTAATCAGTCCTTTTATTACCAAGCTGATGTTTCTCACCCAGCTTTGAATGTTGGGATGGGCCACGGTTGCCTACGGGTAAGTCGGAAGGGCTGGGTGGCGGAGGACAGCTTAGGTTTTCATGGGTTTATGAGGGATTGTCTGACAGGAGATAGGAATGGGTCAGGAAAGACTCCTTTTCCACATTTATTTACATATGCCTGCTGTCTTAGAGTCACCCAAAACTGAGATACTTCTGCCCAAGGAAAGCTTCTGGCCAGTGAACTATGTCCAGATTCTGGCAGGAAATAGAATTCATCTCAGATGACCTATATGAAGAGACTCTAATGAAGGCTACAAATGTGGGAGCAGGGAATCAGCAAAGGAGCCCCAAACACACCAGGCTCTTGCCAACCTCAAGGTCTTGCACTTGCTCTCCCCACTCTCTGTCCTTGGTCCCCACATGGATCTTTCATCTCATTCAGGTCTTTGTTATGCCTTTTCAGTGAACCATGTAATACTCCTCAGTACTCCCTTCTTCTTCCCTTGGCTTTTTTTATATCACTTAGCATCATCTGATATTTGTATTTTCCAATTATTTATTGTCTGTCTCTACTCAGAATGTGGGCAGAGGTTTTTGTGTTTTGTTCGTTGTTTTAATCCCAGCAGTTAAAACACTGCCTGACCAAGGAAGGTGCTCAATAAATATTTGTTGAAAGAATGAAGACTAATTGAATTTATTAAAGCTCATTGGGAAAACTGTCCAGGAGTGACATATGTTCTCCCTGCTTCAACTGGCTGATCACACTTCTGCCTTTAGGGTGAAGCCAGATGAAACATACGGAGCTTTCATTTGGCCACAAGAGGGTAGTGTTGATCAGTTTTTCATTTTGTAGCAGCCTTGTTCTGAAAGCTTTCACTTTCCCCACTGCCCCCCCCTCCAAAGAAAACGTGGGGCAGGGTCGTGTCTGGGGCCAAGGTAAGCAAACAATTGTGACCCTTCCACCCCAACATTGTTGTCTGGGTGAAATTCAGCTAAAACCAATATTGACACTAGTCTGAGAAAAGGTCACCAGAAAGCAAGAGCCTGAGGAACATGTAGGAGGAAGGAGCTGCCAAAGAAAGTCACCACCACCACTCAGCTCTGGTAACCGTGGAGACACCACCAGTTGGCCAGATGACCTTGTATTTCATGGCACATCTCTATACCCCCTTTCCTTTTCCACCAATGTCCACTTGGTTGTACCTGCAAAAGTGTGAGATCTCACAATAGAGTGTCATGGCTTCTTGTCCCTGAGCTACCTGTCACCCTCGAAATACTCTGGAAAAGAAATACAAATTATCCAAGGAGTCATTCCCTCTTTTATTAACTACCTTTTTCTGAAAGACATTGTGCTGGGGGTCCAAGCGGGAGGACACAGAGATAAGGTAAAGGAAGCCCAGAGAAGGTGTTAGGTGAAGGTAAGAGAGGCTGTCTCCACTTGGGAGGGATCAGAGGAGACTATATTTGAAGTGGGATTTGAACAATAAAGAAGATGTGGAATTGTGTTTGGCTAGATCCAAAGTACATTCTGATTTCAAACACTGCCTTTTACATGGCACTTGAATTTTAAGGTCATTGAGTTGCTTCACCATTGAGAATGAGTAACCACCTACGTACATGAGAAAGGTCAGCTTTTCAGGACCTCCCATGCCTTATGAAACATAGCATAATGTAAATTAAAAGAGCCGAAGGAGGGATAATGTATCATGAAAATAGTAGAAGGGAACAAGCTTTAAATCTACCCGACTAGTTCCTCAGTTAAATGCCCTTTGTGGCCCATAAAGTCACTGGAGTATCTATCAAATGAACACATAGTTTTTTCTTTTTTAAACATAGACCTTAGAATGGAAGTTCTGGTGGGGGGGGGGGCTTCTTATCTCACCTTAAGTATAGATCTCTCATGTGTGGGTGCTTATTCTCTAAGCCCATTCATTTGGTCGGGGCCTCAGGACACTCAAACCAAAACAATGGGCTCCTGTCAAATATTCTTTATTTGAAAGAGAGACATTCCAGAGAGAAAACAAGGAAAAAGAATGAAATGAAGATGTCAGATGTCAGGGTAGCAGCTCTGAATGAAAGGCTCCGGCTTCCTTCCTGGCTCATGCCCCCTCCACACGTGCAGTATGAGCAGGCCCCCAGGTCACCTAGACTAGTGCGGCAGAACTTCCTCCACCTCCAGAGTGAGAACAGGGAAAAGGAACTCCCTCAGTCTCTTCAAGGTGCTCCTGCTCATTACCACAGGCAGGGCGTCCACGAGAAGGTCTGGGTTTATGTACTGCAGATGAAAAAGCACATAACCCAGCAGCCTCATGAAGATCATGACGATGAAGACAAGACACCGGAAATGCCTGCAAAGAGATATTCGTTAGCACGGGGGAGAGACACAGCCCATCGGCATGGAATAGGAGGCAAACTTCACACTCAGGCATGGCTGATGAATTGTCGTGGTCTCCAGATTTCATCAGCCGAAACTGAAGGGGAAGCAGGGGTTGGGGGCACAGAGGGTGAGGGTAGAGGACAGGAAACAAAAAAAAAAAGATGTAGTGATCAGAAATTGAATTCAGCCTTTATAATGTTTAAGTCATCCAGCAGAATAGACCTCCGTATAGAAGTTAGAAGATGCAAAAGGAGAAGGATGTTCTGAGTATGATATATGGGGTAGGCCTTTGCAGAGTTACCCAGAAATATCCAGGATCATCACACTTGTGAGCTTCATGACCAGTGGTCATCTTTAGACCCTCCATAGCAAGCAGCCATAGACTGTGAAACAAGATTGTACCATCTCTAACATTAACATTAAGATCGAGGTAAAATGACTAGGATTGGCTTTTTCTAAACATCAAAGGCCAAAAGAGACCAATCCGTACAATGAAAGATGAGTATGTATATATGTGGGTGGATGAGTGGGTGTGGAAGTATATTTTCTTGAAAATAAAAATTTTTCAAGAAAAATCCCCCCTTAGTACCTGGTCTAAGACCTTTAGTTTTCAACTGTATTTAAATGTAATAAATTGAAGCTTCTCATTAAAGTGCCACATGGAGCACTTCAGAGTTTCAAAAATTAAAAAAGAAAATGGGCAGAGAGTTGAAGCATTTTTCCTAAAATGTCTTAGCCTGTAGTCGAAGAACTAAGAAAATCAATGCACTCTGAACTTGCCCTCAAACAGAGACTATTAGGTTCAGAATCTGAAAAATAGAAAGAGACCACAGCAAAGGTCCTCAGAATGAAAATTATAAGTGAAATGCAATCTAAAGCCTTCATCCTTAACTTCTCAGAAATAGCCACCACTCCCTCCAATCTGTATAACTGGTAATGAGAAAGGAAGGAAGGGTTGGGGAAATCTGGGGCTTCCTGATGTTTTCTGGTTGGTGGATGTGTTTATCATTATTTCTTCCATCCTTCTGCATCAGGTTACCAGCTCCTACAGTTTACACCACTTACCTATACCAAAAGATTCTCCTCTGTTTCTTAATGATGGTCTTCTCCTGTGGGAGGCAATAAAAGCCACAATTTGCCTGTCCGTGTGGTCACAGAGAGGTAGTATAGCTCTAAAAACATGGACCCTAGAGCTGGGTGCCTGGGTTTAAATCTTGGCTCTGCAACTGCCTAGCTGCCGTGATATAGAGCAAGTGACTGAACTTCATTGTTCCCTAGTTTTAGGATTATCACTAGGATTCAGAGAGAGAGAGAGAGAGAGAGACAGAATCCTGGGAGGGGAAGGGATAGAGGAAGACCCTGACTAGGTCAGGGGAGACTTACCATGTTGCTTTGGATGGTCTCCACCAGAATAGACCCAGGTTTCACTCTTTGGGAGGAGTTGTTCTGGGCTTTAGATCTGGGTAAAAAAGGTCAAAGTCAAGAATCGTGTAACATAATCTGAGGGGCTGATGAAAGGTGCTTTCCTAAGTCATGCAACAGCCATGATTTATTGCCTAGATTTTGGTAATAGTCACAGTGCTCAATATTCAAAATTCAAAATTGTTCAACAGACAAAGAACCAGGAAAATGTGACCCATTCCCAAGAGAAAAGACAATTATGGAAACCAACCGGTGATTCAAATTGTAAAGTCTGTCTCTTGGTGGCAGCTCAAATCTCAGTTCATGTCTTATTTCTTCAGCTGGGCTGCTTGCAGAATGTCTTGTGCATGTGTGGTTTAGGGATCAGGGATCAGCCAGAGAGTTGGACAGAGTTTAGATACAGAATTTGGGATTTTCCATCTCTGTCTCTCTCATTCCTTTGATTGCCCTGAACTCTGTCCTCTTTTTTTTCAGCACAGAAACACTGCAGGTCTTTCTATCAGTGTGTTAACTATCCCTCACAGCACCAAATTTGATGTGCCCTAGTCGAAAAGCCAATAAAAATGGGGGATTCACTTCCAGATATAAACTTTCCTCTCAATCCTGCCTGCTTTTATTCATTCTCCAGTGCCTTCTGATAGTTATTTGTTCATTTGTTTTGTTTTCTTGTCCAGATTTTATATTTGTTTTCTGCCAGAGGGTCAGATCCAGTAAAATCTCCCTCAGCCCTTTCCTTAGATTCTTGTTTTGTACTCGTCAAATGAAGAAGAAAAGGCAAAAGAAGAAGACACTTCTGGTTCTGGTCATGATGGAATAGCCCACATCCAAAAGCAACTATAAAAACTGGACAGAGTTTTACCTAAAAGACAAAAAAATTTAAAATTCAATAAGGAAACAGGAGAATAGTTTTACAACCTAAAAAAATCACTAACCACAAAGGAAAATACTGACACATCTGATGAATTAGATTTCCTTAAATTTAAGAACAATTGTTTATCAAAAGATGGCATTAAGAGAAGGCAAGTCTCCCTGGCAATGAGGGATTAATACCAAGTGCCAACTGGCAACACAACTGGAAAAAGACCTTGAATAAAAGGGGGAAAAGGTAAAGACAAATGAGTTCAAGTGGCTAAGAGACTTCAAAGAGAGTCGGGAGGTCATCCCAGAGGTAACTCTTACGCACACCTCAGTAGGAGCTCATAGAACATCTAAGTGCCTATCACCCCACACAGAGGGGCTCTTGAGAGCTCTGGAGACACCCAGGTCCTATATAAGTGGGGATAGACCCAGAAACTGATGCCTTATCAGTGGGTTCTATTTTGGAATCTGTGCTCCTCAGAGTGACAGAATTGGACTCAAATAAGTCCTCCCTGCACATGGTTCATCAGTCCCTTCTAGTCAAACCTATATGTGATGCTTAAGTTTTTAGGTATACTTCCAGAGACTGGAACCTCTGGCCTACCTATGTGCCAGGTGTGCATGGAATCTCGGTGGAGCTGCAACTCCTACCCTACAGCTCAATGGACTCATCCAAGTCACCTGGCGAGGAGACAACGATGGGCAACAGCCATCCCAGGGAATGGAGAGGGCCTGCATCTGCAGGCAGGATCATCCCACCCACCATATCCATGGGATATAAGCCCTCTCTCACTTGGAGGTGGAGTGGGCATCACCATCCAGTCCCCTCAGGATTAGGGGAAGAACTATGGACTAGAGTGGACTTGATGGTATTCTGTTGTTCACATATGGTGATTCTAGCAATGGAAGAAATTATAACAATGAGGTGGAGCCAGTGACCACTGGACACTTTTGGGGCAGGGAGGGGACGAGCAGTTGAAATACAGGGGCTTCTTTGGGACTTGGAGGTTGTCCTGAGTACCGTTGTGTCAACGGATGTAGGCCATTTTAAATCAGCACACACCACCCAGAGAGAGTGTGGTCTACGATGTGAACTGTGGTCTATGGTTGGTGGCAAGGCCCCAGGATGTATAAGTCCATTGAGGGTGGTGGGCCACACTTGTGGGAGATGTTTGTGTGGGATGTGGTGGGAGGTGTGGGAGGTGGGCAACATGGGAATCCCAGTGGGTTCCGTGTAATATTTTGGGTAATCTAAGCACCTCTTAAAATATATATATAACATTTTTGTAAGCAAATGCACATATATGCATATATATTTATATATCATTTTGCAAATGTTGGTATGTATTGTGAAAATTTTGATTTTTACCCACAATAAAAAATAAATTAATTAAAAAAAAAAAAGAGAGAAGGCGAGTCATAGTATAGACTAGAAAATATAGACTTGTTAAAGGACTCTATCACTAAAACATAAGGAACTCCTACAAACAAATAAGTCTAACAACTTCTCAAATATGAGCCAAAGACATGTCACAAAATAGGATATCCAAATTCCCAATAAGCATTTGAAAAGATATACAACAGCATTAGTAATCAGTGAAATGCATTATTAAAGCCAAAATCAGATGTGACTACACATCAGAATGGTTAAAATTAAAAAGCTTAAAAATACCAAGTGTTAGTGAGGGTGCAGAGCAACTAGAACTCTCAAATATTGCTCATGGGAGGGGACATTGGTACAATAATTTTGGAAAACTAGCTTTATCTAGTAAAGCTAAAGGTATGTAAACCCTATGACCCAGCAATTCCAGGCCTAACTATATACCTAAGAGACGTGAGTGCATCTGTCCAACAAAAGAAATGAATAAGAACATTCATAGCAGATTTATTCTTAATAGCCCCAAACTGTGAATACCCAAATATTCATCAACAAAGTGTAGATGTTGTGCCATATTCATACAATGGAATACTATATGGCCATGAAAAAGAACAAACTACAGCTGCATGCAACATGGATGAATCTCACAGCAAAAGAAGTCAGACACCAAGAGAATATACTGAAAAATTCCATTTCTATAAAGTTCAGAAATAAAATAAAGCTAATAAAAATGATAGGTCAGAGTAATGATTATCTATGTGTGAAGTATTATCTGAAGAGGGGCACAAAGGAGCTTTCTGATGTGCTCAAAATGTTTCTATCTCGATCTGGATAATGTTAACATGCATAAAAATTCATCAAGCTATGCCTTTATCATTTGTGCACTCTCTCCATATTACATAATACATTTAAAAAGTATAAATAAAAGGAGGTATATGTATCAAGTTCTGAGACACACAAGTCTATGGAGGCACAGATTATATAAGGGCATCCAGGTCTAGTCACTTTGGAGGTCCACTGCCTCCTGGGAAATGGGCCAAGCATGTACATATGGAGAAACCTTTCTGGGCCTCTTTTCACTAGGATTCTATGTTTCTGAACATAATCTGAGTCCATTTTGGGGAATGATACTCACCTAAGGACACATGAAAAGAACATAAAAAGATCTTTTAAATAATGCTTGCTGAGAAAGGCAAGAGGGAAGCCTGAATGTTCTTGATTTTTCAGACTGGGACATGGAGCAGAGGCTGACAGGATGAGTTGAGGGCCGTTCCCACAGTGATAGAAACTGTTTTGTCAAGTACTCTGCCTTTCAAAGACTATCCCAAGACTGTCACTTCAGCCCCATAGGGAGGTCATTTTCAAAAACTTACACTTCTTTTTCAAGAAGCAGCATCTCCTTTTCCTTTTCCATCTGCCTCAGAATTTCCTGGTATTTCTTCTCATGGGATTAAAAAATATAGTCATAATCAAGAATTTCCATCTATTTCACTACAATGACATTGATAAAAATATGTAACAAATTTCTAAGTCTAACTCCTAAAATTCCAAACGGTATGTGTATGCATGCATAAAAACATGAATGTGCACAAGAGGTAGGGAGGTGTTCTAATAAAAATTTAGGAGATATTAGCAACCAGAATGGATTTTTATATGGAAAAAAAAAAAAAAAAAAAAAAAGGCAGTGTCACTCTGGCCCTTTCCTGTATTGAAATGCCAGGTCTGCCACTTACTAGCTGTGTAATCCATATCATGTTACCTAACTCCTCAGGGTCTCCGTTTTCTCATGATCATCTTCATAGAGTTATTGGACAAATTGAGAAAATCTACTATATGTAGAGCGCTTAGCACAGTGGTACAAAGTAAAAGCTTAACTCGCATCTGTTCTGATTTTGTTACTGCTGCATAAAAGGCATGTCCTCTCAGTGCCAGATTTCAGCCTAAGGAGAAACCAATGAACCCCTTGCCCAATCCATGGCCTTAGAAAATTTTCCCTCTACTTAGACTTCTCCCCCAGAGACTTTGTACCTTTATGTAGTGGGCCTGGTCCTCACAGAGCTGATACACACATTGGTAGTCACCCTCTAGCTAGAAAGAGTAGAAAATTAACAAATCAGAACCACGAAAGCATTTGCTTCCACCCAAGCCAAAGCTAAACTCTGTGGGCCCCTATCTGGTAAATTGGGTATTGGCTGGTTACCTAGCAACTCCCAACCTGAAGGGAAATCAACAACATCACAAAGCACATATCTCATTATGCAAGTGCAGAGTCTCATTTGAGGCAAAGGCAATTGTTTGGCCAGGTTGCCATATAGCTCTCAGGTGAAACCCCAAGGGAGGTTTCAGGGCCCTTGGGTTTGGGATTCAACAATAGTATTGAGGTAGGAGATAAGGCCAGTACTTTTAAGATAAGCTTTCTTTCTCTTCACCTGCACATGAATCAGAGATCTATTTGCTAGATATTCTTGCTCCTCCCCCTCCCATGCCTCAAGCAGTTCAGTGTCTTAAGACCTTTGGGATGCTTCCCCATGTACGCCCTGAGAGAGGCTCTCCGTGGAAGAGACGTTGCCACTACCTTGACCAGTTCTTTCTCTTGCTTTTCACAGGACTCTGCTGTCCTTTGTAGTTTTACCTATGGAAGACAGTGATGACAGCTGGAAAGTTAGTAGCATTCTTATGTGGAAGATAAATGGGCAGTTATCACCCTCTCTTCAGATGAGCAGGGAGCCTGAAAATAGTGGCTTTCATATGTGGATAACGTATGAAAATAGCAATCTGATTTTATCTTAATAACAACCTTACTAGGCAGGCACAATTCTTACCCCCATTTCACAGATGAGCAAGCAAAGGCATGGGGAAGTGAATCGATTTGCTTAAAAGTCACAAAGTGGCAGAGCTCAGATTTAAACCTGACTCCCAGTCCCAGGACCTAACTGTCTTCTCTTCTCCAGTTCTACTGACCAAAGCTCACCAGTGCCTTCCTCCCATTTATATTCCATGGGATGCACCAGCCTGCCCTCTGAATCACAGGTAGCAAAAGATAAACCTTTCTCCTCTTTCTCAAAGGGAAAAAATAGAGTGGTGAGGCTCTTGCATGCCAAGCTCAGCCAAACTGCCATATTATTCATATACCCCTGCAGAGAGCTTCCCAAAAGGGTTTTTGTCCCTTATTTGGCATCCATTAATTAATTCAACAAATATTTATTGGGCATCTACAAAGTGCCCGGTACTAGGGAAATAGCAGTGGACAACACTGACAAAAATTCTGCCCTTAATGGATTTACCTTCTAGTAGATAATAAAGACAAAATTTCCTTGACCTTTGAGCCATGGGATAGAAAACCAGATAAAATCATTGACACATTCCCATAGTTTGTGGAAGTTTCGATTTTCTTATTCTTGCTTATCTATTTGTATGCTCTTCTCATTTAGATCATAAACTCCTTAAGGAAAGGTTCCTTTGGGCATTCAGAACCAAGTTTTGGTTTTATTGACTGATGGATGACAAGGTCTCTAGAGCAATTCCCCTCTACTTTGATGCTGGTGTGGGTGTGACTCTGTTACCGGTGTGACTAGGAATGTTATGAAGGCCCCACAGTTCAAGGGGTTAAGGGGAGGGAACAAAGGACATCAACCTACCTCTGAGAAGCATGAAAACATATCTAGCTATTCCTCTGGGAACGTAGATTTGACACAACGTCTCCCGGAAAGTCTCTAGGTTTGCTTTTCTACTCACCTTTGATTCTGCCAACATCTGCTTTAGAGTTCCTTTATCAAGGCCAACATTATTAATTCTCCTTGAAATCTGAAATTCCATTCCAAAAGTCATGAACTTAGTAAGGCACACAGACATGGAAACCTGGGATAATGGCAGATTTGGGGGTCACAGGACTGCAGAACTGGGGTTACTTTATTCAGGTCCTGGATGGAAGCTTGATGGAAAAGTGACTCCTTCCTCCACATAAGCTGCCTGTCTCCATGCTGGCTGGACAGACCTTTTTGTTCCCACAGCCTATGGAAAGTACAGCCCAATGAGAAGAGGAGAATGACAGAAGGGGCAAGAGAGAACTGGGCAGAGTAGCTGAGGATGGGAGGGACAGATCTGTTCTTCTATAGTTCCTTTGCTCCCTCACCACAAATCTGTAATTCTCAGAGAACAAATGGTGGTATTAGTAAGAGTCTGTACTAAGAGATTCAGAAGGCAGCAGGGGTAGAAGAAGACAGATTTTGCTGGTTACTTCCTCTCCAGTCTTTCTGAGTGTTGAATTCAGGAAGACACTGAGTCTCTGAGGTTCCTAAGACATGAGCCTCATTTTAAGAATAAAAAAACAGCCCTTCCACAAATGTTTATAAATTTCTTCATTCTGAATACGATCATTCTCTCTCTCTCTCATGCTCCCAGCCGACCCCACCCCACCAACTATTCTCTTGTAAAGGGAATGTTCTGGGGATCCGGAGAATCTCAAAAAGCCAGGCCCATCTTACCTTTTTCTGAAGCTCCACCACATTCCTGATTAGAATCTTATTATTTTTTTCCTGCAGAAAGAAGGAAGTAAGAGGGCACACCAGCTCTGACCTCACACCCCCCCCCCCCCCCCGCCTCACTGGGCCACTGAGATTATATCTGGGTATAAGTAGATAATGAGGAAAGTGCACTCCAGCCCTGCACAGCAGATCTGGAAACAGAGCTCAGGCCTTGGGGCCCCCATGCTGAGCGCTTCATTCACTATAATTTCTACAGTTACAAAATTGATGAGTCCCTGGAGAAGAAAGAGTGGGAGAATATGAGCAAAATGCATCAGATGGTCCTTTTCTAGCTGCCTCCTTACCAGCTTTGCTGACTCTAATTCCAGGTCCCTCAGGGCTCCTTCTTTCTCATATATGGTGTGGTTCCACTCCTCCTTCTCCTTAACTAGTCCTAGTGACAGTGTGATCTCTCTTTCCAGACTGAAAAACATAAAGTCACCCAGGTGTGGATCAGTCTTAAAGAAGCTGCACCAGCACCAGGGCGCCAGCTTGACGTGTTACTGCCAAAGCCTCAGTGAAAAAGGCAAGAAAATGTCGACCCAGCATGGAAAGTTAATGCAAACCTCCATAAATAAAGCTTTTTGAGTGCCCTGCAGTTCCCTGTTTCAGGATTTAAATAACATACCAAGATGCAGCAACAAGTAAACCATCTTCCCACCTTCTTTCCACCCCAAGGAACCTTCAGATGAGGAGCCCTTCCCTCCCCAACTCCAAAGTCTGACCTTTGAATAGTTTCTTCTTTCTCTTGAATTTTTCTAAGAAGAACCTGATTTGCTTCATCAAGTTTCTGCAGGTCATTTTCAAGGTCTGTGTTCAAGTAGTCAAGGTTTCGTTTTGTGACTTCTAATTTTGGTATTTCCATCCTATCATACCAACAGGAAAATCAAATCAGGACAGGAAAACATAGAAAACTAAGAAAATTTCCCCCCATAATCTCATTTATTCCTCTACTTCTATTGCTACTACGCCTAACCAACCTGAACTTTCTCACTTTCTGTGATATATTGATTTCTACAGTGTTTTGCATAAACTAAATTTCTAAATATTATAAGTGGACCCTGCTAAAACACTGATATTTTTCATGAAGCAAAAAATATTTATCATATGAATAATTATACTCTAATTTACTAATTTTCAAAAAAAAAAAATTTATATGGAGTATGTATAATCCAAGCCACACCTGTAAATCATTGAAAGATCTTCAAGGGAGAGAAATTTCTTCAGCCTCCTTCTGATATCTGCTTTAATATCTGCTAACCCAGTTACGTAGATGCAAGGGTGGCCTGGTGTATCTTTTTCCCTAATAAGATTGATCTGCTGTTTATGACTTAAGCTATCTCTGAAAACCTCACCATTAGTCTGATGAGATACACAGAACTGAAACCAAAGACTTTTCTCTCCAGGAATCCTCCTAGGCTCGAGGAAGTGATGTCCTACAAAATTAATGTCTTCTTCCTGACTGGACTGGCTATAGAGTGTTCCCATAGTAGTTTGTCTACTGAACTCTCTTAACATTCCCATTACTTACACATCATCCAAAGGGTCCTGTTTAGTGTCCATTGTAGATTTCCTAAAATATTAATACAAACATTTGTTATGGAAACGAGGCCCCTAATGTCCAATAAAGCATTTGGCCAAGGAAGGAGCAGGCAAAAGTTGGACTTACTGTTCAGGCTAGACAAAGCCAAGAAAAAAGCCCATGCTTCCCATACTCTGTGTTTCCAAGATCAATTGTAATATTTTGCATAAACTAAATTTCAGCAGGCCAAATGATACAACCCACTAGAATATCGAAATCTGTTATGAAGCCTAAGGAATCTTTTTTGATATGAATGATTTTTCCCAATTTCAAATTTCACACTATGACCACCTTTCCCCTCCCTTGTCTGCCTTTGCCTGGTCGCAGGTCAAGTGTTATGGGTACTCAATTGTATTTCTATTAGCAAGTTCATTACTATCCCAAACCCCTAGGCAAACTTAGAAGAAGAAGAAGAAGAAGAAGAAGAAGAAGAAGAAGAAGAAGAAG
>JAKSZT010054393.1:7142792-7160206 GCA_026826555.1 Tolypeutes matacus
AGAAGAAGAAGAAGAAGAAGAAGAAGAAGAAGAAGAAGAAGAAGAAGAAGAAGCAGCAGCAGAGGGTCCCAAAACATTAGCTGCCTGATGTCTATTCTTCTGTTGCCATCCTACTTTCTAACAAACCCTAGATGTTACAGGCTGAGTTGATCCTAAAATACCAGAAATCAGCAGCATGGGCAGTGGGATATAACTCTGGTAAGAAGCAACACATTTTCCTCCAGAATGACATCTCCTAAAAATTGCACCAAAATTAAAGGTCTAGGACCAAATCCAATCTAAGAAAAATGGAATGCCCAGATTCCTTCTCCTTTACTTTCTACCTCTTCTTCTTTTCCCTTCCTTTTGAAGCTTTTTTTTCTGTTTTCATTCCCTTCTCAATTTCGTCCCCCACCTCTTTCTTTCCTTTTCCTTTTCTACCTACTCTCTTTACACACAAGTACCTCCAGCCTATGTTAAGGCCCTCTGAGTTCACCCTTCTCTTCCTTGGTACTGCTTCCAATCAAGATTTCCAACTGAACCTCAGAAGTTGCAGAAAAGTCATCTCCTTACTGGTTGAGTCCTCCACAGACAGATCTGTCAACTCTGTCTGGGTGTGGTGGCATGTCATAGTGGGTAAGAGTGGGTGGGGCAGCAACAGCTCACCATCATCTCTGTAGTCAAAGTGGAGGCAGACTTCAGGACTTTAGGACAGTCTAGCTCATTTCTGAAACAGCAGTAAGATCTGTGGAACAAATTTCTGAACATAATTTAAATCTCTTCTAAAGCAGCAATCAGCTCTGTAGAACATATTTCTTAATTTTTCCAAGTCTCTAGGCCTGGGGTTGTTAAGGTCATTTTAATTTCTCTTCCATGATTTATGTGTGGCATGTGTGTAAGCTGCTGTACTCTAAATCTAAACCATGCCTCTCTCTTCACTGCATCCAAGAGGTATGGGGTGTGAATGTTTGAGACTAGGCCATGAGGAATGTTTTATCCATGAACCAAGCAAGCCATCATTCTTACCAAGTTGGATTCTCAGAGCTGCAAAGCAAAATACTTTATCTTCCCTGAGTTGGTACTGCCAAATATTTGGGAAGGAAAGCATTGATATTTCAAAGATGAAAAAAGTCTGTGGAGGTGGAGCAGGAGGGAGAAAAGAGGAGGGTTAGGCCCAGAGATCCAGTTCTGCTCACTCCTTCAGAATTCCCCTTCATTTTTAGAGGTCTTAAATTACTGGACTGATGGATGGAACTTTTACATGTCAATGCACTCTACTAGCAGCTCTGGAATCCTCTCTGTGTTGACTAAGAAGATGAGGCAATACAAAGAATTGGAGAGATGTCAATAAAGGTGTGTGAATTTGCAAATCTGTCCATTTGTGTTCTCTACACTTAATTCACTCCTCCATGATCTAAATCTGACCTTAATCAGCTAAATTTTACTATGCTAGAGTCCCTGAAAAGGCCTTTGTGACAGTTTGAAGTTCTTTGGTGAATCCCAGAAAAGATTGTTTTTGAACTTTCTAATCAAAGAGTGAGACTCTTTGATTGTATTAGATTCTGTTAAAGGACCTTGATTAGATCACTTGATTAGATTGATTTTGATTGGACTACATCAGTGAGGCATGACCCAGGTTGGATGTCCACCCTCTTGCTGGGTCTTATATAAACTGAGAACACACAGAGACACACAGAAAAGGAAGCCACCATTTTGATGCTGCCATGTCAGAGAGGAATCAAGGATCGCCAGCAGCTGAAGTTGAGGCACAAAGTCCCCAAAAGGCTGGGCCCATGGAGCAGCTCAAGGCTGAGGAGATGGCCCTGCCATATGATTGATTGCCCATAGCTAGACTCAGGGAGCCTGTGAGCCCTGAGGGGAAGTTAGGGACCTCAGCAAAGAGGTCCATGTGGCAAGATGCCAGGATCATCAGTGGCTGACTTTGGTGAGAAAGTATTCTGCCTTGATTTGGACATTTCATGACCTCAGAACTGTAAGATTTTCCCCAAATTAATTCACTTTATAAAAGCCCACTTGTTTCTTATATTTTTGCATAGGCAGTCTTTGGCAAACTAAGACAGCCTTGTAGAACACACTACTGTTCCTGGAATGTCTCTCCATGCAGCAATATCTGCCATAAACATAGCCATCCTTCTCAGCTCAGCTCAAATGCTGCCTCTTCTACACCTTCCCAGATACCAAGCTCCCAACTACAGCAGAACTAATCCTTCCAACTTCTGTTCTCCTCTTTTGGAATCTTATATAATTTTTAGAAATATGTGCACACTGGTCTTCATTCCACAACTAGACCATAAGCCCTTTCAGAAAGTGTGTTTTAATCAAAGACATTTCAATTCCCTCCCCTACCCCTAATTGTGCTCCAGGGGCATCATTTACATAGAATGCAATGGGAATGGTGCCCTCTGGAGTGATTTAAAGGGCGATGGCCCTGAAAATTGAGGATGGAAGCTGTCTGGGTTAAATATGGAAAGCCTATGAGTTTTACTCTATCCTAGCACTTTGTTATTGGTTACCTTGGGCAAGTTACTTAATTTCCCTGAGGCCCTGACCTGTGAAATGGGCTTTACACCTAGTTCACAAATTTCTTGTGGAAAGTAGAAGAAATAATATTTGTTAAGCTCCTAATGCAATATGGTGGTGCCAAATTCTCATCCTTTCTTCCCACAATACATGTTTAATATTACATTCATAGTGCCTCAGAAAGAGGTTTGAACATGGCATATGCTAAATGTTTTTAGAATAAATGAATTAATAAATGACTCATTCTATGCTCTTTATCAGAACAGGTATTCTCCATCCGTTTCTACTTCCAACATATCCAAGAGACTCTCTCCAGAACCCTCTCATTAGTAGACTCTCATTAGCAACAGAGTGCACCATGGCAGGGAAGCGGCTGTGGCTCAATCAGTAGGGCTCCCGTTTACCATATGGGAGGCCCCGGGTTCGGTTCCCGGGGCCTCCTGGTGAAGGCGGGCCCGCCCGCACGGCGTGGTTGGCTGACCCAGCGAGCACGGGCAGCAAGGGGGGGATATATGAATAAATAAATAAAATCTTTAAAAAAAAAAAAAAAAAAGAGTGCACCATGGCAGAATCCCCAACAGAGGGACAAATCTTCCATGAGGCTTATCCAAAATCAAGGGCATGTAATTTGAAAGCCTCTGCCAGATGATTCTGACAGTCCCAATGCAATAGGCACTTCTGGTTGAGAATCACTGATGAAGAACATATTCTCTCCATACTGCATTATTCTTCAGAATGCTGCATAAATTCATCCTCACAATGAAATATTCCAAAATGAACCATTCTTGGCTTATTGCCCCTGATAGACAATGTGAACTTTTGAAACTGACCATGTTTCCCTTTTTGCTTTGATACCAGAAAGTCAAAAGCCACATTTGAAGCCCCAAATTTTTATGACTGCACTGAATATTATGAATTCTATATCTTTCCTTTAATCTTATTCTCCTATTCTATTTATATTTTACCTGTTCCTGATTTATAATTTATTTTCCACTATTTTGTATTCGATTTAGATCTAGATATGAGAGGGTTTGGGTAGTAGAGTACAGCAGATAAGAACATAGGCTTTGGAATCAGACCAAACTGATTTAGAATATCTGCCACCATTTTCCAGCGGTGAGATCTTAGAGAAGTTATTCAAGCCTTTTGTGCCTCGGTCTTCTAATTTATCAAGTGGAGATGATGTGTACCAACTTGTTCCAGTCTGCTAGGCTGCCAAAAGCAATATACCAGAAATGGGTTTGCTTTTACAATGGGGATTTATTAGCTTACAAGCTTATGGTTCTGAAGCGGAAAAAAAAATATCCAAATCAAGGCATCATAGGGCAATGCTTTCTCCCAAAAGACCAGCTGCTGGCAATCCTGAACTCCTGTGTCATACGGCAAAATGGCAAGGTACATGGTGGTGTCTGCTGGTATTTCCCTTCCTTTCCAGATTTCATTGCTTTCACCTTCTTGCTTCCATGGTGCTCACTCTCTCTCTCTCTCTCTCTCTCTCTCTCTCTCTCTCTCTCTCTCTCTCTCTCGTGCTCTCTCTCCTTATTATTCATCCCATTTATAAAGGACTCCAGTAATAAGATTAAGATCTACCTGGGCTACACCTTAACTGAACCTAATCAAAGTCTCTACTTAAAATAGTTTTACACCCATAGGAATGGATTAGCTTTAAGAACGTATTTTTCTGGGGTCCATATAGCTTCAAACCATCACACTACCTCATAAAATTATTTTGAGGTTAAAGAAAAAGTACTTATCACAATGCCTGACAAAATATATAAATGCTTGATAAGTTGTAAGTTGTAACTATGATTATTATCATTATTACAAGCATCTAAACTGGTTCAGCACCCATTAATGATTTCCTCAGCATCTATCACCCCACCAAATTCCTTCAGGCTCTGTCTCTACCAATCAGTTTATGCCTTAAGCTGTGTTCTAACAGCTCTAGTTTCCCTCATTTGCCACATTTTCTTTGGTATCTGTTTTTCTATCCAGCCCCCTTGGCGTCACTTTTTTGATGTCACAACCTACTTGGCCTTAGATAACCTAGCTTTTCTCCTAGACAGTGTCCTTGGGTTCTTCTTGGTTCCATTCTCTGCCATCCATAAACCATCCTCCCCAATCCTGTGCCCCACTCACCACCTGGAGTTTTAAGTCTCTCTTTGCTTAAACAGGGCATTAGGGATGTCAGATGCTTCAAATCTTTTGTGGGGATAAAGGAAATGTGAAGAACATGATATTGGTAAACACAGTGAGCCCTTACAGAACTATTTTAAAACCAGGAAATAAAGCTGGCACAATGTGTGTGTAGAGATCTATGCCATTTTATCACATGTGTAGATTTGTGTAACCACCACAATCAAAATACAGAACTATTCCATCACCACAAAGATCTCCTTCAGGCTACCCCTTTATAGTCATACCCTCTTCACTATCTTCCATCTTCCCTAATACCTGGTAACCACTAATCTGTTTTCCATCTTTATAATTTTGTCACTTCAAGAATGTTATAAATGAAATCATACTGTAACCTTTTGAGATCAGCTTTCTTTTTCCTCTCAAGGTTTCATCCTTGAAATCCATCCAAGCTGTTGCAATAGCTTATTCCTCCTTGTTGCTGAGTAGTATTCCATGGCATGGATGTACCACAGTTAGTTGAACCATTCACCTACTGAAGGACATTTTGGGGTTTCCAGGTTTGGCTGTTACAAATAAAGCTGCTATGAACATTTGTGTTCAAGTTTTTGTATGGACATATATTTTCATGTCTCTGGAATAAATACTCAGGATGCAATTGCTGGATCATATCATAAACATATGTTTGGTTTTTAAGAATCTGCCAAATTATTTTCCAAAGTAGCTGTTCAATCTTACAATCTCACCAGCATTGTATGAAAGATCCAATTTTATCACATCTTTGCTAGCTTTTGGTATAGTCACTAGGTTTTTATTTTACTTGTTTGGTAAATTTCTAGTAATATCTCATCATAGTATTAATTTGCATTTTCCTAATGGCTAATGATATTGAACATTTTTCATTTGCTTATTTTCCATCCATATATCTTCTTCAGTGAAACATTTCTTCATGTCAAGTGCCCGTTTTCTAAAATGAATATTTTTTTTGCTGTTGAATTTTGAGGTTCTTGATATATTCTAGATAGGAATCCTTTGTCAGATATGTGGTTTGCAAATGATTTCTCTCAGTCTGTAGTTTGTCTCTTCATCCTCTAACCAGAATTTTCATGAGTAAAATCTTTAAATATTTATGTCCAATTTATAGAATTTTTTTCTTTTATGGATCATGCTTTTGGTGTCATACTGGTACAATTCACCAAGCTTCTAGGATTAGAAGATTTTCTCCTATGTTTCCTTCTAAAAGTTTTAGAGTTTACATTTAAACTCATAATCAACTTTGTGTTAATTTTTATGTTAGATGCGAGGTTCTTTTTTTTTTTCCCCCTATGGAGGTCCAATTGCTCCAGCACCATTTGTTGAAAAGACTATCATTCCTCTATTGAACTGCTTCTGCACCTTTGTCAAAAATCAACTGGTCAGGTCACTGTCTTTTAACAGCTTCCGCTGGTTAGGATCAATTGGAATGATACCAGCATTTAGTTTCTATATCTCCTAGAAAAATAATGTTGTAAGTAGAATTTTTTTCAATGATTGAGGCAGAGAAGAAATATGTAATTTGATATGCTTGATATAATACCATTCATGTCATCCAAGCAAATAGAAAGAATGGTTCCTTCTGTATCAAGATGACAAAGTTCTACTAACACTGCAATTTTTCAGAAGAGTCTAAAAACAATCAGCTTCTGGACTTCTCATGGCCCCCCTAAGCCTACCAGTATATTTGCATATTTGTAATGATGCATCAGGGAACTCTAAGCCTCAGCAGCTTAGAGAAACAGAACTGAAGGCTCCTGTTTACTATTTTGAGTTCTGATATTTTATTCTCAACAGCTTAGTTTTATGTAGAACTGATCCTGTTTTGTTCCAGCTCCCAAGGTTATAGAGGAGATCTATGCTCTTTGTGGTACAAAACTGCTTCAGAATGCAGTTTTAACCTTTTTATTGGAAATTCCACAAGTCAGAAGGGTCTGTGTTATGCTATTTTAGTTCTCTACAAATATCACATTAGAGCAAGACAAATTGTTGCAGTATTAAGAATTAACTCCATCTTCTGATTAAGGAGAATTCATTTTCAGTTATTGGATTGAAGAAGAAAAAAGAAGATTAAGAATGAAGATTTAACCCATGTTGCAAAATACCTTGCATTTCTCCACTTTACACACAAATATATGAAAAACTAACTCTTTTGAGATTTAAAAAAGATCCACTTATTTTGCGTTTTCTATAGCTCTTCATAACATTTAGACTAAGTTGTCAAACAAATCTGATAGAATAAAATCAATTATCATTAGGAGAGAGTTGTTCAAAAGGGAATAGTTGAATTGTACAATTTATAATCAAAGTTTATATTACCAGGAGGAAAATATGATGAATGGCTTCATTACCAAAAAAGAAAATATCTCCTAACCCATAATGATAAAAAGCTTTTCTCATGGTATTCTTAATACCAGGTAAGGATGTACACTCTAAGAACCCAGGATTATTTTGAGGGCAATGGGATCATTAAAGATAAAAATTATGACAACATTGGATTCTTGAAAACTCCAAAATCTGCTTTCTTCTCTGTAATGAACCTAAAATAGAATGAGTTATTGAAAAGTTAATTGGTGTCCTGCCTTCATATGCACTTGAACACATTGAAAACTTAAAATTTCAGTTGGACAATATTATATATGTCTTAATATTGCATGTGAAGCAACAAGAAATTTCATAAACTGCCAGTGGCAAGTAAGTTGGAAAAACAACTGTGGAAAACAATTTGAAGAAAACAACCACTTTGGCAAAAACACTTTTGGAAAACAATAACTGGGGAAATAGAGCATGTATCTATCCCACAGGCTTGAAATCTTACTATACAATGTACCCTAAAGAAACTCTTGCGTATGAACCCCGGGAAAGAATGTACAATAATTTTTACACAGCATTGTTAATGATTTTTAACACTGGAAGCAACCCAATGTCCATCAACAGCAGAATGGAGAAATAAGTTGTGATAAATTCAGACAATGGAATATTATATACCAGAAGAAACCATTTTCAATTACACTTGGATAAATCCCTGAACATAACGTTGAAAAAGGGCAGTTAGAAGAATGTATGCATCCTAATTCAATATACACAAAAGACAAAATAGGCAAAAATAAACAATGTATTTTCAGGTACATTTGTAGGTGATAAATCTATAGAGAGAAGCAGGAAAATGATTATCATAATTCATACTAATGGTTAGTATTCTGGAGGAGAAAGGGGATGAGACCAGTGTAGATTATAGGAAAGGTCTGGAGTATATTTTGTTTTCTGACCAGAGCACATGAATATTGACTTAATTATTATTTGTAGAACACCAAACACATGTTTTTATACTACATTTCTGTGTCAGAGGGCCCTGAAATCACCCTCAGGCTGGATGATTTACTAGAAGGAATCACAGGACTCAGAAAAGCTGTTATACTCACAGTAATGATTTATTACATCAAAAGGAAATAGATTAAGATGAGCAAAGGGAAAAGGCACATGGGGTGAAGTCCAGGAGAAACCAGGCACAAGCTTCCAGATGTCCTCTACCAATGGAGTCACACAGACATGCTTAATTCTTCTGGAAACAATGTATGACAAAATGTTCAAAGTGTTGTGAACCAGGGAAGCCTGCCAGAGCCTTGATTTTATTGAGGATCAGTCACGTAGGCATGCAGCACCTATTGGACTAAACTCAGCTTAGACTCTAGTTCACCCAGAGCAGTCCCTCAGAGCTCACCTCGTGAGCATAAATGATCTGATCAAACTGGTACTGCATGACCCAAGGCCTCAGGGGTACAAAAGCACTTTTATCAGGCAGAATATTTCAAAAGTTCAGAGCTCATCCCCCAGAGTCTGCCAAGGGCCAGTCCTAGAAACTTCCTTTGAGCAACCCAGGCTGCCGAGTTAACCTTTTCCTGTGCAATTTATGCTATACTTCATAATAAAACATAAAATTTAAACTAATTAAGATGGTAATGTTCCTTTTCATGTGAGAGGAAGGGCACCCAGGCTTTGAGTTCTTGATGTCTGAGTTCCTTACACCTCCAGGAGATGTCAGGGCTGTAGGAGGTCAGTTCACAGTTAACAACTATAGGAGACAACCCCCAAACAGACTTTTTCCCTTCGTCCAAGTCTACTCTAAGCCTGTTGAAACAATCACTCCGGATTTGCCAAGATGGGAAAGTAATGGCAGCTGTGACCTTAAACTGAAGTAGGAAGGAGACCATTTCCAAAGAGGGAGACTCAGTTCTGGGGTTCAGAGTTTGCAAACTGCCAGGTGGGGGTGCGGTGTGGAGGACATATTGGCCATAGACATGTTAGGTTTGACCTGCACATGTTTATACTTTTTTTTCAGTTGCTTGGCACGAATTTAAAACCAGGAGATTTTATGTGAAAACCTTGAATTTCAATTTCTCCTGAAAAATTAAATCTGACCAGCACTGGACACCTGTTTAGATGGAATATTTGGTCTTCAGTTCAGCACAGTCCCCATCACTCCCTATTGGCTTATACCCAAGTTACTCATTTACATTAATGGACTGACCTCTGAAGATTTGTGCAGCACTTGTTTTGTGGGTTCCGTCAGTGGCACAAAAATGTGGCCCTGTTGTGTCTGGTGCATCAGAAGCAATACTGTGAATGGAAGAGCCCAAGGGAATGCCCATGGAGGAAGAACACCAAGTGACATGGTCTCTGATGCAGCAGTGAGGGCCCCTGGGGCCGGCCTGGCCTAGACTGGCATGGAAGGAGTAGTTGGGTGGATGTGGCAGTGGAGCCACCAAGCTGCCCTTCAAGGTCTCATAGCAGCCTGGACAATTAGAATGTCAGCAGAGTCCATGACGGATGGCTAACTCTTCTCTCCCATTTGTCCTGAACCGGTCCTATTATAACAGAAAGGGTGGTGGGAGAAGGAAGCCACAGAAGGGTACTGATAGTGGGCATGTCAGCCCATCTTGAAAAGGTGGGCTCAGAAACAGCTTTGATTTGATGGAGAGAGAAAAAAAAAATGATATTTTTGACACCTTGATTGTGGTGGTAAAATTCATACCTGTTATGTGGTGTTTTACTATTACCAATTTGATGAGAGTTTAAAAAAAAAAAAGATTAATATATATGTCTTTCAGTCTCTTTTTCTTCTCCCACCCAAAAAGGTGAATACTATCTTTACTAGTTTTTTTTCTCTCTCTTCCCCACATTTGGTGTATCGTTGCCAGAACAGTTTCTGTACTTGCAGATGTCAAAGCAGGATCAGAAATGGGCAGGGATAACAGGCCCTTATGACTGGAGGAAGAGGGGCAAGATTTAGGTAAAGGCCAAATGGTGCTGCATAATACAGAGCAGAGAAAGATCAGAGGGGAGAGAAAAAGTAGACAGGGGAAGGAGGCTGGGAGGCTGTGGGAAAGGTGAACCAATCTCTGGAGTTACATCGTGAGCAAGAATGTTGTTGGGGGGAAGTGGCTGTGGCTCAATCAGTAGGGCTCCCGTTTACCATATGGGAGGCCCCGGGTTCGGTTCCCAGGGCCTCCTGGTGAAGGCAAGCCCGCCTGCACGGCGTGGTTAGCTGACCCAGCGAGCACAAGCAGCAAGGGGGGGATAAATGAATAAATAAATAAAAAAATCTTTAAAAAAAAAAAAAAGAAGAATGTTGTTGGGGACAGAAAGGGGAATACAATACTTTGTCAATATTTAACTTTTTTGACTGACACATGTTAAAAATTAGAATTGCTGTTTGTCAGGGGGATATTGGTTAAATTGTGTTTCTTTGATCATGATGCCTACAGAAACAAGACAATCAGGGTCTGGGATTGATAAAAGTTACCCCATAGTGTGGAATCCAACAAATTCAGACTCTGTAGTGGGCTTTCAATTAAGAGGGGTGGGCCTGTCCAACTTTAGAACCAGGTAGACAAGGGTCAAATCTCAAAGCAACAGAATAGCTTGAGAATATATAGTGAATAGACAGGCAAACTCCTGAATCCAAAGGGAGTCAGCAAGGAACCTGCAATCAGTGATGTGAGCAATCAGCGCTAAAGCAGAGGCTGAGTGCACACTTGCTCCCTTCCATACTGCCTGCAAGGGAAGGAAGGAAGTCAGATTGAAAGCAGGTCAACCCTGAACTTAGTTGCTACTAGAATCACAAAAAGGTCTTCACTGCTTTAGGGAGACTATTTGGTTAAACACTTTCCACTTATTTGTCTAATGGTGACCTGACCATGCCGCACTGCTGATTGATGTGCACTCATTTATTTGGAACATAGACAAGTGTTGATTTTTATGACTGCCATAATGCCAATCATACTACTCTAAGCATTAAAATTCAAATATATTCAAATTAGTTTGTTTGAATTCAATACATATAGAATGACTATTGTTTATAAAGTATTTTAATTTTGCCAATTGTGCCAATAATGTTTTTTATAGCAATTTCTCCCCATATCCAGACACAAACACATTGCATTTAGCTATATCTCTTTTGTCCCCTTTTATGTGGAAGAGTTGCTTTGCCTTCCAGTGTCTTATTAGTGCCTTAGTGCCTTCTCAGTGTCTTTCATGACACTGATATTTTAGAACAATATAAGCCAGTTCTTTCATGGAATGTCCCTCATTCTACATAATATATACTCTATATCAGGGGTTCTTAACAAGGGTCCGTGAGCTTGAACTGAAATTCAAAAAACATTATTCTTGTGCCAACATGTTGGTGTCGGTGTGATATATTTATTAAATAATACACAGTACAGTGTGGACTTAGTAAGGAGTCCATGGTTTTCACCTGACTAGCAAAGGGGTCTGTGGAACAAAAAAGGTTAAGAACCCCTGCTGTGTATATATGCTTTTTAATACTGAGAAATACACACACACACACACACAAGGAAGAAGGAAAAAAAGAATCATAGTGCTCAAGGGATATGTGAAATTATCCTATGTTGCTTAATTTTACAGATGAGAAAACTAGTCTACAAAGTAATTTAAAATTAATTGAAAAAGAGTAATTCAGGCACTAAATCTTCTTTAAGAAGTTAGCAAACAAAGAAAGGTTTGGTGAGAGTTGTAATATATTCCAAAGGTTCCATGAAGGAAGTGGGCCTTGATCTGGAGACTGAAGGCTGGGTAGATCTCTGATAGAGCACAGTGTCAGGTTCCTTATGCACAGGTCCCTACATTTGGCAGACTACATTTTCTAAAGACGGCCACAATAATAACCCTATTTTACATATACTCCCTTATCAAGATGAGATTTCCAAATCCCTTCCCCTTGAATTTGGGCAAACTTGTGTCTATTTCCTCCAATAGAGCATGGTGGAAATGACACCAAGATACTTCTGAGGCTAGGTTAGGAAAGGCCACACAGCTTCTTTGGGGATGGGCCACCATACTTAGAGGAAGCTCCAGCAGCCGATGGAGAGGACCATGTGGAGGGGAATCAAGACACCAGCAGTGAAGGCCCAGCTGAGCCCTTAGTCCACAGCCATGTGTGTAAAAAGTCTTCAGTTAGGTCCTCCTGTCCCCCATTGAACAGCCCCGGTTAACAATAATGAAGAAGAGAGTAACTGTCCCCACAGAGCCCTGCCCAAATTGCACATATGTGAGGGGTGTGTGTGTGTGTGTGTGTGTGTGTAGAAGGATGGAGAGAGATTATAATTGTTTTAAGCCTCTACATGTTGCACATGGTTGGTTGTTATGTAGCAGTAGATAACCAGAACGTTGTCCAACCCTCGGGGGCTCATAAGGAAGAGGCAAGGAAAGCAGGAGAAAAGTGCTCAAAGTCCTTTCGGGCACTCTTTCTTGTCTGTCAAAAAGAAAAATGTGTTCCATTTGGAGGATACTACAACTCAAGAGGCCCCTGATCAGAAGTTAAACAGGGCCCTTTACATCTACTGGCCCTCATGCGCCAGAAAGAGCAGTCAAAGCCGGAAGGCTTCTGACTGTCGGTGCAGGCCAGAGCATTGGCTTCAACAAGCCTTGCTGGATTAGCCCTTCAACCTCTTGCATATGATCCTGGTCCTTCACACGACAGACCACATGTCATCTTTGTCCCGCTTCTCTGATTTATAGTTCCAATCTTCTGGCCTCTCTGTGCCTTTTCCTGAGTTCTTAACTCCAGGTGATGGAAACCCACACACTTAAAAATATGAAACACTCAGCAGTAACTTCCACAGTATAGACCTAACCTCAACAAAGGCAGTCACAGCCATTCTTCCCAAGAGGAACCCAGCTCCAGAGGATGTGAACAGTTGTACAAGAAACCTAAGCCTGAGACTGTCTCAGGAAAATAAAAGCTACTCTATGATAAAGACTTCCCAAATGTGGGTTAGAATTTTCTTTCTTAGGTTGATAGCAGTCCCTTGACAGCTATAGAAAGAGCTTTCAATCGTTTCTAAAATTTATTAACAACTCTTTCTTCTTTACTCAAGTACATCTAGGGAATAGTCTGAAGAGTTAATTGCAATTGATAAACTGTAATTAGGGACTTAGTTTTCCCTAGAGTTTAGTACCAACAGCTACAGAATCTTAATAGAGAGTTTAATTAATGTGTTTCCATTACACTTTCACTTACTGGGAGGGGGGTGGTGATGAAAGGCTTGTCATGGAAATGAAGAGTTAGGCATAGCACCATTTTTTAAGCCTCATTATAAAAGAAAAATAATCTTTTAATGCAATCTTGCTCAGCTAAATGAGTAAAACTGATTCTTAGCACTTTTTAAAATTGCCAGTCCTCTTCCTAGTTTTAAACAAATTAAGACTCAAAAGAATATTCCAGCTTCCAATGAGATCAGTTTGTCATGGATTGGAGGAAATATAATCTTGATTATAAGAAGCAAATGGAACTAAAGGTATCTTGGCTAAGAGGCAATTTAAAAAGTAATGACATTAACTTCTCATTACTCAGAGAAGGGATACTATGAAAATAGACATTAAAGTTATTGTATCAAATATAATAAATATGATATTAATATATCCCCACCAATCTACCAAAATAACTAAAATTCCACAAATGAAGATTCATTAATTTTCAATAAAGTATTTTTCAGTTAGGATTATGCTAAAATAGATACTATTAAATATATTGGCATTATTTTAATAATGTAAAATATTATTATGCCTGGAAAGAGTTCTATATCAATTATGATCAGTTATTAAAATTTTATCTTGGACCTTTGGAATAAAGAATTGTTGTCTTGGACAGCTAAAGAAAAAGTCCTGAGTGAATGAAGATGCAGGATGGATAGACTGTGTGGTGGGAAAAGGAGCTCGGTAGCTTTTTAGGAGAGCTGGTCTGTGTGGGATGAAACAGACGTATAAAGTAGAAGTTGAAGCACAATCTCCCATCACTTACCTTATCTGTGGTAGTACAACTCAGGGTAAAGTAGATTGCAATTACTTAAAGATAATTCATGAACAAAACATAATGAAAGTTTATTCCCTCCATATCTTTCCTCTTTTCCTGAAAGTCCTACACTTTTTCCCCCTGGTAAACTAGTCTTTTTTCAAGGTTTAGCATATACCTTGCCACCTCTGTGAAGCTTTCTAGTAACCCTCCAATTCCTGGGGATTAATTTACAAAGAGCAGAAATAATCTCCCAAGTATTACCATATCATAGATAGCTGGATCAGTTCAACCTGAATCAATTCAACTCTATCCAAAGTTGCAAATGCAATCAAGATTTGAGTGCATAGAATGAGTTTACCAGGTAACAATTTTTCCTCACATAATTTTGCCTTAACATGGCATATTTCTGTCTGAATGTACTATCTCCTCCCCAAATATGGTTTCCCACTAATTTTTGTATTTTTAGTTACTAGTACCATGAATGATACTTAGCAAGACATTTCATAAATATTTGTTGCAGGAATAAGTGAATACAGGGTGACTATATTTCCTTCCAGCTAAATCCCCAAAATGAAGTAATCATTTTTTAAAAATGGTGGGCCCATAATCTAATTGATAATTGTTGTGGGTTGAATTGTGTTCTCCCAAAAGACCTATCGAAGTTTTAATCCCAGGTGCCTATGATTGCCACCTTATTTGGAAATAAGGTTATTGTAAATGAAATTAATTTAAAAGGAGGTCATACCAGAGTAGGGTGGGTCCTTAATCCATCATGACAGGTGTTTTGTTTTTTTTAAATATATATTTTTAATTTTTAAAAGATACTTAGATTACATAAATATTACATAAAAAATATAGGGATTCCCATAAGCCCCGTTCCCCATACCTCCCACATTTTCCCACATAAACAACATCCTTCATTAGTGTGGTACATTCATTCCAATTGATAAACAGATTTTGGGGCATTGCCACTGAGCATGAATTATAGTTTACATTGTAGTTTACACTCTTTCCCACACAATTCTGTAGGTTATGGGAAGATATATAATGGCCTATATCTGTCATTGCAGTGTCATTCAGGAAGATTCCCAAGTCCCGAAAATGCCCCCGTATTATACTTGTTTTTCCCTCTTCTTGCCCTTAGAGCCTCCAGTGGCCACTGCCTCTGCATCAATGTTGTAATTTTTTCCATTGCTAGAATCATAATAAGTCTATAGTAGAATACCAGTAAGTCCACTCTAATCCATGGTTCATTCCCCAATCCGGAGGAGTCTGGGATGGTGATGTCCACTCAACCTCTAATTGAGGGGGGGCTTCAATCCCATACAGCTGATGGATGGGACTCTCTTGCTTGCAGTTGTAGACGCTCTCGTTTCCTTGGTATGGTGGTTGTCCATCCTCACCTCCTTATTAGTGGTCCTGGATGAGTCCAATGAACTGGAGCATAGGTGTAGCAACTCCACTGAGCTCAGGGCCCAGCTGGCACATGGAAAACCCAAAGATTTAAGTCTCTTGGATGAACACCTACCAACTCCAGCACAAACTATAGGTTCAAATAGAAGGGACAACCAGGAGGGACTTCCGGGAAGATGACGGACTAGTAAGACACGGGAATCTCTTCTGCAGAAAAATAGCTAGAGGACAGGCTGAAACAGCCCCTAAAAAGATCTTCTAGGGTTTAGGACAGCAGGTGAAGGCTGCACACTACCCAGGGGAGAGAGGTTCAGAGGAGGGAAATCGCGACAACAGAACTGTGAGTGGGAAGTAGCAGCTTCTGCTGCTGCCAGCACCCTCCCCCACACTCTTTAGAATTCTCAGGCCTCTGGGCCTGCGACCACAGACAAAGGAGGCTCAGGGATCTACCACTCCCGGAAAGGGGAGAGAGAGGGACACAGCCTTAGGCTGACTCAGGTTCTGACCTGCAAATTTCGGCTGCAGAGCCCCACGGACCCTTTCACACGGTGGTTTGCCCTGGGAGCCTAGGAAGGACTGGAGAAATCTGACCCTCACAACCTTCCTCTCTTCTAGCCTGGACTAATTGTTGAGGACTCCACAGGAGAGGGGAGAGAGAGCCTGGGGCTGACCCTGCTTTTGACTCCCAGGTTTGGTCTGCCCTGTCCTGAGAGCCCTTCCAAGCCGGGTGGGGCTACACCACTGTTTGCCTTGGAGCCTGCAAGGGGCTAAAGATATACAAACCTCCCAATCTCCTCCTCTACTAACAGGGACTGATTGTTGAGGACTCAGAAGGGAGTGTATTTCCTAGCTGGGAAAAGGGGGGCGCTAGGAGAGAAGTCTGGAGAACTGTCTCAGAAAGTTTGAATCACAGGGCTCTTAGCCCCCAGACAGGAAGCTCTATCACATTGATCTGGCCTGTGTCACAACAAATACACTCCCACCAGGCATTGAATTGAGAGTTTCCAAAAAGCGCCATCTCCTGGCAGACCAAGGAAGTGCACATAAGAAAATTAATAAGTAAGAAAGGCTTTTCCTGGCCTCTATAGCGTCCCTGCCCAAGGCCCTAGGAAACGACTCTACAACCAATTACTGGGTCCAGTGCCCAGTTTTGAGCAACTACCAGAACAATCCTAACAATCAAGGTTGAGCAAAAATCAAAGAGCTGTGGTAACTCACAGTCTCCTGCCACTAAAATCCCATAAAAGCAAAAGAGATAGAGCATCTAAGTAAAATACAAACTAACCAGATGCCTAAGCACCAGCAAAAAATTACAAGCCATACTAAGAAAATAGAAGACATGGCCCAAGAAAAGGAATACAGCAAAGTCCCAGAAGAGATGCAGAATTTGAGAGAACTAATCAGTGAGATGAGCACAAATTTCCAAAATCAAATTAATAAGATGAAAGACAATATACTTAAAGAGATAAATGACATCAAGGAGTCATTGAGCAAATGCAAAGAAGAATTTGAAACCCTGAACAGAAAAGTTCATGGGAATGAAAGACACAATAGGTGAAGTCAAAAATACATTTGAGGCATACAACAGCAGACTCGAAATGATAGAAGAAAGAATAAGTGATACCGAAGACAGAGCAGCTAAAATTGAAGAGAGAAAAGAACAGAGAGAGAAAAGAATGGAAAACATTGAGCAGGGGCTCAGAGAGTTGAATGAAAACACAAAATGCAACAACATATGTGTCATGGGAGTTCCAGAAGGAGAAGAGAAAGGGAAAGGGGCAGAAAGAGTATTTGAGGAAATAATAGCTGAAAATTTCCCAACTCTCACAAAAGAAATGAATTTGCATGTCCAAGAAGCACACCGTACCGCAATGAGAATAAATCCAAATAGACCTACGCCAAGACACATATTATTCAGAATGTCAAATGTAAAAGATAAAGAGAAAATGCTCAGAGCAGCAAGAGAGAAGCAAACGATCACGTACAAAGGACGTCC
>JAKSZT010054393.1:7185206-7219928 GCA_026826555.1 Tolypeutes matacus
TCCTGCCCTTTTTTGGCTATTGTTAGCTTGTAAAATGGTTTTCCAGCCATTCACTTTCAGCCTCCTTGAATCCCTGGGCTAAAGGTGGGTTTCTTATAGACAGCATATAGATGGATCATATTTTCTTATCCATTCTGCCAATCTGTGTCTTTTGAATGGTAAATTTAATCCATTAACATTCAGTGTTATTACTCGTAACGAATTTCTTACTTCAGCCATTTTTTCTTTGGGTTAATGTATGTCATATGTTGTTTTGTTTCTCTTTTTGACTTTTCAGTTGTTTTTAAACTCTCCTCCAACTCTCTCTCCTTTGTTTTTTCCTTTCAACTTGTAGAGATTCCTTTAGTATTTCTTGAAGTGCTGGTTTCTTCTTGACATACTCTCTTAATTGCTGTTTATCTGTGAATATTTTGAAGTCTCCATCATTTTTGAATGCCAATTTTGCTGGATAGAGAATTCGTGGCTGGAAGTTTTTTTCTTTTAGTGTTTTGACTATGTCATACCACTGTCTTCTTGCCTCCATGGTTTCAGCTAAGAAATCAGCACTTAATCTTATTGCGCTTCCCTTGTATGTGATGGTTCTCTTTTCTCTTGCTGCCTTGAGTATTTTCTTTTTGTCTTGAGCATTGGACATTTTGACAAATATATGTCTTGGAGTTGGCCTGTTGGGATTTATACTATTTGGGGTGCGCTGTGCTTCCTGGATCTGCACATCTATCTCTCTCAATAGAGCTGGGAAGTTTTCAGCCATAATTTCCTTCAACACTCCTTCTGTTCCCTTTCCCTTCCCTTCTCCTTCTGGGATTCCCATAATGCATATGTTTGTGCGTTTTGTATTATCGGTTAATTCCCTGAGACCATGCTGGATTTTTTCTATCTTTTTGTCTATCTGTTCTACAATCTCTTTGATTTCAAATGTATTGTCTCCTATATCACTAATTCTTTCCTCTGCCTGTTCAAATCTGCTGCCATGTGAGTCCAGCGTCTTTTTCATTTCTTGGCTTGTGCCTTTGTTCACCATCATATCCATTACCTTTTTAGGCCTGTTAGCTATTTCTTCAGTATGTTCTCCCAGTGTCTTCTTTATATCCTTATTCTCTTCCTTCAGTTCTTTAAGTTGGCCCATGATATTTGTTTGGATAGCTTTGATTAGTTGTTCAATGTTCTGCATTGCTTCCTGGTTTTTATTTTGTGCATTGAACTGGTCCTTGTTTTCCAGATTCTCAGAGTCATTTGTACTTTTTTGTTGCCCTCTGGTCATTATACTATCTTGATGGGTTTGTTCAGTTGATTAGCTTTTCTCTATGCTCTAGAATTTTATTTAGCTGTTGTTTCTGAGTGTGAGTTACATTTTCTGTTTGGCAGTTTTTCTTCTTATTTTATTTCCTTGTTTCTTTCTATGTTCCCTTGAAGGCAAAAGGTTAGGGCCAGAGGAATCAAAAGATGTAAGGAAGGCAGAAGGATAATAGTAATATTGATAAAAGTTAGAAGAGGGGCAAAATGAGACTTAATGAGATGAATATTTAACTTGTGTAGGCAGTGTAGAGTACTAGGAAAAAATATGGAGTTCCTACAATGGACTGGGAAAACAAATGGAGGAATATATATATAGTGATTTAGAAGGCTAGAATTATGAGGAGGGAGAGAAATAGTAAAGAAAGCTCTGAAAGGAAAAAGTTAATACTAATAAAAAAAAAAAAAAAAAAGAAGAAGAAAACAAAATAGATGGAATAGAAATTGACACCCTTAAGTTGTGGGCCTATGAAAAAATGTTGTCTCTAAGGGCCACAACAGAAAACAGAAGGCAGAAAGATGCAGGAAGGATAAGCGATAGTTTGTAATACAGAATCAATATATACAGCGAGTGGGAAATTACTGTAAAAGAAGCCCTGCAAAGAAGCGACAAGCTGGCAGCACCTAATTTAAAAAAAAAAAAAAATAGAAGGAAAAAGGAAGGGGGGGAGGAAAGAGGAAAGAATAGCAAGAGACCAGAAAGAAACAGAGAGAAACCAAATATCCACACAGGCAAGCAGCCAAACAGAGCTAAGGGGGGTCAATGATTCCCCTAGGGTCCACGTGGATCCTTCCTGCCTACTTGTGTTTATAAATCAATTTCCCCACAGGGGTTCTATATGCAGGTCCTGAAGCAGCTTCTAGCTATTCAACTAAATTAAAAAGAATTTGTTTTTCACTTGTTGAGGTGACCTCACTTTTTTTTTTTTTTAATTTTTAATTTTTTAGCCAAATGCAGGACCCAAAATAATTCCTCCTCTAGATCAACCCCCTTATGGAAGGGACCCTAGCTGGGCCCGTGGAAATTAATCAAGCACGCCCCACTTTCCAGACTACCCAGGTTAGCTGTAGCTCTGATGTTAGTCAGTGAGGAGTGCTAAAGACAGCCGATTCCACCCCTTCTGGAGCAGAGCTCGAGCATCACTGGGCTGCTAAGTAAATCAGTTTGAGTGCAGATTCGCATCTGCTCTCAGCCTAATGCTGCTTCAGGTCAGCTTATCTGCTCCCCAAAGCTATGGGGCAGTACAGGCAGCCAGATCGATGTCTAAAGATAAAAAATACCCTTCCCTGTCCTCCAACAGAACCCTCCCTCTTTTGGGAAGTGTCCCTTCTTCCTGGCTCCGCAGCGGCCCGGGTCTTATCCCTGGGTGGCTAGGGAAATCAGCTACGTTCCCCAACCAGGATTCCCCCTCCGCTTCACTGGGTGCTGATTAGCTCGTTTGTTCTGTTCTCACAAGGTCCAAGGGGCGTCAGGCAACCAGATCCCCAGAAAATAAAACTTTCTCGCCCTGCTCGCGGCTCCAAATGGCCGTTTTATTTTATTTTATTTTTCCTCCCTAACCGCAGGGCTCAGCCGTCTGTGCCAAACACCACCGGGAGCGTTAAAACTCACGAATCTCTACCGTTCCGTCCACGCCGTTGATCCGCGCAGATAGATGTCCCAAGCTTCTCACTCCACGCGTGCACAGCACAGACCCCTGGGCAGGACCCCGTCCACAATCAGCCTTGCTCTGGGAGCTTGCAGTGTGTGCCCTCCTACACTAATGCCATCTTGGCCCCCTGCAACTGTAGTAAGATTTTGACAATAATCTTTCATAATTTGTAACAGATGTCTCACAACAATGCCAGGTGTTGGTGGTGGGTTGATGTATGGGACCCCTGTATCATATTATGCATGTTTTCTTTGTAAGTTCACAACTTTTACTATACACTTATTGTTTATGTGTGTTTTTGTATAAATGATATAATAAATAGTAATAATAAGGTGGATTTTGGGGAAAATACACCAAGTGTAAGATACTTTGGTTAGTAGTACTATTTTGAGGATGCTCTTTCATCATTAGTTAAAAATGTTTCACAACAATGCAAGGTATTGGTGGTAGGGTGAGGTATGAGAGCCCTGCATGATGTTATGTATGTTTGTTTTGTAAATTCACAACTATTACTATACATTTATTATTTATGTATATTTATGTATGAGTGATATACTTGAATAAACTAAAAAACAATGTCATATATATATATATATACATATATATATATATATGCTTTAAAAAAAATAGAGGAAGGAAGCAAATGTGGCCCAACCTGTTGGGTGTCCGCCTACCACATGGGAGGTCCTGGGTTTGGGTCCTGGTGCCTCCTAAAAAAAGATGAGCAGGTGCCGCCCCCACCGCAATGAGCAGATGCCACAAGCTGGCAGACACCGCAGCCTGTGGGGAGCGGATGTGGCTCAGGTCGTCGGGCACTCACCTTTCATGTGGGAAGTCCTGGGTTCAGTTTCCAGTGCCTCCTGGAGAAGGTGAGCAAACAATGAGCCGACAGATGAGAGACCCATCTGGGGGAGGGGGTGACAAAGAAAGAAAAATAAAATAAATAAATCTTTTTTTAAAAAATAGAGGAAAAAAGAAAGAAAACCAACCAAAATAAGGATGCACTGGCTCACTGGCTCCTTACATGCTGGTAGATGCAGGTATGAAACCAGAAGCCACTGCTGCCAAGATGGCTGAATCTGAGGTTAGTGCTCGTGTTGGTTCCTCAAGCATCTTCCAGACCAAGAAACACACACACAAGCAACAAAAAAACTTTTTTTTTTTTTTTTTTTTTTTAAAAAAAAGAAAGAACGAAAACTAACCAAACATCCTGGTAGAGGCTGGTGGGAAGCCAGAACCCTTGCTGACAAGCAGGCTAAAACCAAGGCTAGTGTTCATGCTGATCTCTCAGGAATCTGCCAGATGAAAAAAAAATAATGCAAGAAAGACAAAGAAAGAAAACCATTTCATAAGGAGACACACTGCCTTTTATGCCCTAGTAGGTGCAGGTGTGAGACCAGGAGCCACTGCTGTTGAGAGGGCTGAAACCAAGGCTGGCATCCATACAGGACCCCCAGGGATCCTCCAGAACAAGAAACACACACACAAAAGAAAGAAAACCAATGGAAAAAAAAGAGCGCTGGCTCTTTATGTCCCAGTGGATGCCGGTGGGAAACTGGAAGCTGCTGCTGCCCAGAGGGCCAGAACTGAGGCTTACATCTGAGTTTGTTCCTCAGGGTTTCCCCAGACCAACCTTGACTTCCAACCCCAACTTTTGGATGATGCAGCTTCCTCTGCCTACCCTGTCCCTAGCCAGCCTCTCCCAGAATCTGGGCTGCACTTCCACAGCCATTGCATTTCCACATCCACAGCTGCAGGGCTGAGGAATGGGGTCTGGTCACTTATACAAGCTGGAATCTTGGCAGCCTCTCCTTTTGTCCAGAATGCCCATGGTTGCTCTAAATGTCCAGTCGGGTTCCAGGGTTATTACCTAATTAATCCCAGTCTCTTTTTCCAACTCATTTATTTTCTGTAGAGGGAGCAATATGCAAAACTTCTTACACTGCCATTATTTTGTGTCTGCCTTGTTTGTTTTCTACTGCCCCATTTTAGTAGATTTTTGACTCTTCTCTTGCTGCCAGAATGCCAGTTGTCCCTTCTCACTGATATTGGTGTTCCTGATTACAGCACTCCTCTTCATTCCCATTTACATACGGGTGTGGAAACCTTATAACCATGTTTGTTATAGGTTTGTTATAAGACCATAGTAAAAAAAAGCATATAATTTTGAGTAAGGAACTCTCATCTGACTACTATATTTTTGCTCTTCGGCATGAAGTTTGGGGCATTTGTGATTTTTACTCTTCTCAGACTTTTTCACTCCCCTTCTGTTTGTGTTCTAAAGAGATTTGCTTTCTAAATAACTGATTTTTGGGAAACGGATGTGGCTCAAGAGGTTCGGCGTCCGTCTACCATATGGAGAGACCAGGGTTCGATCCCCAGTACCTCCCGGTAAAAAAAAAAATAAAAAATAAAAAATAAATAAATAAATAACTGAATTTCACATAGGTGAGTAGCTTTGTATTCTGAATACTACCCACTTCATATCTATTTCCTCTTCTGTGGGTCTGTAAACACCCAAAGGGAATATAAGAACTAGTGTATAGGCCATACTTGGTAAAAATTGTCGGTGGGTGACCATATGATCCTTGGCGTAAGGGTGTTTCATTGGAGAAGGCCTGAAAAGCCAGAGTTCAGTTCTGAAGAAGGCTTCGTAAGCATCAGACCCAAGTGATGAGTGAAAAGCTATAAACCAAGAGGTTTGTCACTTTTAGCTCTGATAATACTGTGTGGCAAACAACCCCAGGACACAGTGGTTTACAGCAATACATATTTATCTCCTCATCCTATATCTGTTAGATCAGCTGTGGCTCTGCTTGGCTGGCCTGAACTTGGCTGGGCTTGTCTAGCCTTGGCTCCAGGGGTTGGGTCCACATGGATCAGGCTGAAGGAACAGCCATTAGCTAGAGCATGTGGTTCTTGTGCCCAAGCACAGAAGTACAAGATGGACAAGCAGTAACAGGCAAGTCCTCTGCCCAGAACTCATACTTGTCACTTTTGCTGCATATCCCAGTCCAGAGTCAACAGAGTAAGAAAGTATACTTGGCAAATGTATTAGGGTTCTCTAGGGAAACCAAATTGATAGGAGATATCTGGAAATATTAAGAAATTTTAATAAGAATTGTTTCACACAGCTGTGGGGATGGGAAAGTCCTAATTCCATATGGCAGGCCACAAGATGGGAACTCTGAAGAAGGTTTTATATGAATTCCCCAGGAGAAGCTGGCTGGCTAAAGTAGAGATGGAAAGTCTCTTTTGACTGTTGAAATTATCACTTCTTTTAAAGTCTTCAATTGATTGTATGAAACTTCTCTCCTTGTTGAAGGCGGTCTCCTCAGTTGATTGTAGATGTAATCAGCAATAGATGCAATCACTTACTGATGACTTAAGTTCATGAAATGTCCTCACAGTAACAATCAGGCCAGTGGTTACTTGACCAAACAACTGGGCACCATCACCTGGCCAAGCTGACACATGAACTTAACTGTCACAGTGAACAAGGGAGGGAAGGAAGAATTGTGGGCAAACAGTACATTCTACCAGAGTAGTTGATAAGAGAACAAACTTGTTGGGAAAAACAGAGCAAAGATGGTAGAGGCTTAACATTTCTGGATATCAAAGTACAGCCAAGAGGGCACAGGCAAGCCCTGGTTGACAAGGGCCTCTTTGATCAGTCCCTAATCACATGAGTGGACTGATAATTGAAAGATACAGAGCTGGGCTAGACACTAGGCTCTATGAGGGTGCCTGTGGGTCCTAGAGTGATGGTCAGCCCAGCCCAGCACCTATACTCTTTGGAAAGCTTATCTTACAATTATAGGAATTGGTTTTTCATCTTTCAGTATTCAGCAATCTTTTCATCTTTAGTGGGGATTAATGCAATCCTTTTCTGGCTGGTTATACAAACAAAAATTTACCAGCTGGAAGTCAATTAATTTTAACTGGTTACTTTAACAACAAAAACAAAAATGTTCAACTTACCTACCTATGAAATGTTCAGTATTTCTAATATTGATCCATGTTATTCTGTCATGCCTCTTTCCTGAAAGCATAGTTTTCATTTTGAACCCTCATCAACAAATCTCTACTATGATCATTAAGTAAAAGTTCTCAACTATGGAGGTGATGCCATTCTCTTGGGAACATCAACTTGAAACTTTCAAGTCATCTGAGCTCCTCTTTCAGTTGTCAAGTATTGGTGCTTTACCCCTGGAATGTCTTGCTTCCTTCTGTCTTTTCCTACCACCACCTGATACTTAATACTTCTCACCTGGACAATTGCACTAGCCTCTGTGAGTCTCTTAATCAGTTGCTATACTACACTCCATCACCGTATACTTGTCTTTTTTTTCTTTTAACTTTTTTTGACCTCCAGAAAAGTTAGAAGAAAAGTACCAAAAATTACAGAATACTCTTCACCCAGAATCCCCAAATGTTAACATTTTCTCACATTTGCTTTTTTTCTTTCTCTCATTGTCTTTTTCTGGGTAGTTAGTACATTCATATGCATTAATACAAGGGCATTCTCTTACATAACCACAATAAAATTATTAAAATTAGGAATTGCCTAGATGCAATGCTATTTTCTAATCTGTAGATCTTATTCAAATTTTGGCAGTTTTTCCAATTGTCCCTTATAGCTCAAGAAAAACCCACACTCTGTATTGTATTCCCTTGTTATGCATATTCAGTTTCCTTTAATTTGAAACAGTTTCTTAGTTTTCCTTTATCTTTCCTGGCATTGATATATTTAGAGTACAGCCCAGTTATTTTATTGTGTCCCTCATTTTGGGTTTGTCTGAAGCTTTTCAAAATTAACATCACTCTTTTTAAAGCTCACTCTGGCCAGAATATACCCCCAGTGGCTGCCCACCACCTCCCAAGCAAAGTTCATAATCACTGGCTTCAAGGATCTGACCCTGCCTATTTTCCCAGCCTAATTTTTAATACCCTAGCCCTATTGGACTACACAGACTACCATCATCTCTGACTTCTTCACACTGGATTGTTCTCTCCACTTCCATCTCCACCAGTTGAAATCTGCACATCATCCTTCAAGGACAAATGCAAATGCCACCTAAAACTACCCATATTTCCTCCCCAGCCATGGAATCATCTCTCTCTTTTCTGAGCCCCTTTCATCTTTGTTTAGAATTTTATGTTGATCCCCAGCACAATTAGAATGGATGGTGAAACAAAAGGCTATATATGAGCATTTAAAAAGCAGAAGCAATAATCATTGGCAAGCAGCCTCCCTTAGTGAGGGCAAGCCACATCAGGGTAATCTCATTTCCTTTTGTGATTCCTTGTAAGAGTGAAGGATCTGGGAAATAGTGCCCAGAGAGCAAGGCATGTGATCAAGACTAGCAGTGTGGACAAGGTATGGGCTGTGAGCGGCTTGTTACTACTGAAGATAGATTCCTGGCTTCTGGAGCTCTCGTCTTCTGACAGCTGGAGCCTGGATTCCCCTACCTGCAGGCTCAGCCTCACCCTGGTTCCAGGCAGGAGACTATCAGGCATTTTAGCCCAGGTCACACCTGTGGCCAGTCCAGGTCTGACATTGCTCCATTCCTAATATGCTTTCTTGTTCCTGAAACCAAATGCCCACTTGGCATCTGAATTCCAGTAACAAGACCCAGTTCCTTATTTGTCTTCTATGCCCTGGTGCTCATCTTTTTTTAATTTTTTTTTATTTTTTACATATTTGGCCCTCTTTTTCCTCTAGGACCATGCTTTGATCTTGCTATTTCTTTCCCTGGGACCTGGAGTCCTGCCCATGAGCATGACCTGTAGCGGGTACTTAACCAAATCATAGATATTTTTTTAATGCTAAATATCCCTGGATTTCCAAATATCTGTCACTTATATCACTCTGTCCCACTCACCTTTTGGAAGAAACCCATTACTTTATATAATTTGTACTCTCCCAGGTGACCACTTGCTTGTTGTCTTTACTAGGATATTCAGATACAGGTTACTGCCTGTTGGACTGGGTTCCCCCCAGCATATCCATGGGAATCTGTATTCCTGATGCCTGGCCTACCCTTTGGCTTCATCTCCAGATCCCTTCCAAGTTGTCCTAAGCTGCCATTTCTGGCCAGACTATCTCCCATTACTGCAGAGTGTTAGTTAATTGAATTGCCATACTGTGGGCTGTTGATGGCTGGATCAGTGTCAATTCAGCAAGAGCTCTCTAGAGAAGACGGAATGCTCTGGACTTGGCTCTGTGCTGTTCAGCCTTTTTTAAAATCAAGGCCTGGGAGGAAGCAAGAGAAAGAAAGTTTATCAAATTTTCAGATAATCGTCAGCTTGGGGAGATAGTGAATATAATTTTTTCTAACTTGAATATTTGAAAACGCCTGTGTAGGGATGAAATAAATAAGATAAATACTAAAATTAATAAATGCAAAGCCCTTTACTTAGGTTCTTTGACTACAGGAAAGGAAAGATCTGACTTACCATAAGAGATTCACATTTAACAATCCAGCAACACTGACCTACATGCAGCATCTTTTTATGTCATGCTGCTTCACATTCTCTGGGCCTTAACTTGTCTCTTCCATCTGGAAAGTCATTCCCCTCCTCTCTCATCTGCCTTACTCTTCCATGTTCTTGAAGATTCTACCTTAGTAATCTCCTTTCCAAGGGCCTTTCTGGACCACCTAGCCTGTGTTATTTGCTCCTTCTCTGTGGACCGTCTGCATTTCTCCATCATTGTACCAAACACGTCATGTTTATATATGATATAGGTAGATGTCCTGTATCTCCCACAGGATGCTGTGAGAACTCTGGGGTCTGGAACTGAGTCATCTTCTTTTATTCCTGGTGTTTAGTTCAGGGCACATAATAAATGTTGGAAGATGAAGGTGCTGGAACTGGCTTGCTCCTCTTAACAGCTTTCATTTCTCCCATGGGCTCACCCTAGAATTAAAGTTATTTTAAGTTATCTTTCTGGGTTCTACCTTTGAAACCTACTTTTCATGCTTGCCTGTCCCTTACTGAAGCCATTTCTGGGATGTTGTTTCTAATTTTCCTAGTGTTCTGGAATGACCTCAGCCAGAACCCCTTCTCTGATTTTCTCCTTATCCCAGGCTCCTAAGCCCAGGCCCAGGACCAGTCTCGTTAATTCCTCTTCCCACATGTCCAGTTTCTGTTCTGAGATCCAGCAAATACAGGATGCATTTCCTTAACTAGCTCCCTTCACCACCACCCCCCCACCATACTTCCCTTGGTAGGATAATGCTAGAGCAGCAAGATCTGGGGCTTTAGTTGACTGGGAATGTAATACAAGCCATCAGTGTGCCACAGCTGGTACAAAAGCACCTGCTTTTGTACAATTCATTAGGAGTATAATAAATACTAAGAAATGGAGTGGACCTATTACACTCCGAATAGACCAGATCCAATCTGAACTATAAGGTTCTATCTGGGCACCCCGTTTAAGAAAAACAATATAAATTTAAACCCTCCAGATGAAGCAAATCAGAATGCAGAAGGATTTCCAGACACTCCTAGAAAACATACAACCTAGGTGTCAGGGGTTCAGTATTAGAATATTTGACATGGGAAAAAAAAAGATTTTAGAAATAGTCTGCATATATTTCTAAGTAAAGAATTAAAAGAAGCATTTTGTCCAACATCAGGAGAAACTTCCTCTCAAGTAGAACTGTTTAAATGAAGACAGGCCTGTTTTCTTAGATTGTAGACACTCTGTTATATACATTCATACTTTTTAAAAAGTGCTAAGAAAAGACCCTGGACACCAGATATTCTGTAGGGTTTTCATGCACTGTTAGAGAAGTTGGACTGCTTAATTTCCAAGGTCCTTTCAACATCTGAAATTTTGATCCTATGAACTTCTAAAGAACCCGTTCCAGACTATTCTCTATAGTATTTATCCATGTAGTTGTTTTATTGACCCTAATAAATTGCAAGCTCATTGAATATGGGGATATTTTATCTTATTCACCTTTGCTACCCTGTATACACAATATACAGACTTGCTCAATATTTATCTGATGAATGAATGGATGGATGGATGGATGAATAGATGGATCAAACAAAAACAGTGTGGGCTTCTCCAGGAGATTTTCTATGATCTTTAGAAATGAATCGTTTCCCCCAAATTAATAAAATGGACATTAATTAATGATTCTATAATCTGAAATGTTGGAGGAGATAATATATGAATTTAAAGACACTGGAAACATTAAAACATTTTGTAAAACAGTAATATTTTACATAAAAATGCAGTAAAAGAGTACTTCATCAATGATCTTTGCTCCTGTTTCAGATCCTTCTATTAAAATTTGACTTTTTTTCTAATTATTGAGTTTCATAGCAAACTTTTAAGGCTCAATTGTATTTTTATCTAAGAGATTAATATTTTTTATTAGGTCATATTCCTCATAAGAAATCTTTACAGAGCCATAAAACCTTTCTGCAGCATGGGTTAGAATACATCAGCTGAATAATATGGCTTTAGTCATGCCACCTAAATTCAATGTGATAAATAAAAAATTTTACCAACAGCAACAAATGAAGCAGCAGCCTAAAAATATACTAAGCGAGAGTCAAAACATGAGATTATTCACTTTATTAGACTAACAAGGAGAATTTAGAGTTTGCCCTTGCAGTGGACATCTATTGGGTTATATGGCCCAACTCCCAATAGCACCTTATTAATCCTGTTCACAGATACAGCTATAAAGAGATGAATGGGACCCTGACCAAAGATGGATCCATCATAGCCCCAGCCTGGAGTCTAGGCTTGAGGTTTAGCTGTCAGTCTCTCTCCTGGAAGCTGCACCCATAACACGTTAACCTTGATGCTTGATTCTGCCATATTTGCCAGGGTGTTCCAAATAATCTGCAGAAGTGTTTGTCAATATGCACCCATTGCTTTTAATTGTCTTTATTATGTGGATGCACATATTATGGGGACCCATGCATCTCTTTATAACTGTATCTGTGAATAGGATTAATAAGGTGCTATTGTGGGTTGGGCCATATAACCCAATAGATGGCCACTGCAAGGACAAACTCTAAATTCACTTTATTAGTCTAATAAAGCGAATAATTGCATGCTTTGACTCTTGTTAAGTGTATTTTTAGGCTGTTCCTTCTGTTACTGCTGTCAATAATATTTTTTATTTATCACATATTAATACTCCTGTAGAGTATTAGTTGAGACTTTTTGGGTTGCAAGTAAACTAGATGGAGCTTTAGAAAAAAAAAGGAAATTTATTTTAGGATATTAGTATTAACTAATGAAATCCAAGAGCAATGTAGTGACAGTAAATTCAATTATTCAATTTTTTCTTATCTTCTGCTGGATAGATATTTCCAGTAATTTCTGTTCTTTTTTCTTTTCAAGCCCATTTCCAGTAAGGTTTATGAAGATTGTCCTGAACTCAGGTTCATCTGTTTATAAATCAGAGTTCTTCCTTTTCTATCAACAGCAAAAATTTATTCATCAGACATTCTATCAATCTCAGTAACATAATGGTGCCTCTTTTGATATAACAGTACAATGAATATTACTTAGATTCTCCAAGATCCCAAATCGCTTTCTGATTCTTTAAAAGAAATTAAACAGGAACTATAGTTAGGTGCTTATTGTTTTTTAACTATTAAAAAATTGTGTGTTTGGATTTGCTACATATGAAAACTCTACTTACCAGAATATTTAATTCACTCAAATCTGAAGGACCGCAGTAGATACACTTTATCAGAAGCTAGATTAGCTTCGTGCCACCAGAGGGCGACCTAATCTAGTTATGTGGATGTGTGAGTCTCAGGAAGGGTGAATCATAATCTGGAGTGAACCCTAAAATTGAGGAGAAAAACATTACAAAAAAGAACATTTACCTGGAAAAATAAAATGAGCGCATACAAGCCCACAATCTTACAAGTTTTCCTACTGGTAATTCCTTGCTTCTGAAAAGACGTCTTTCATTTATCAAGACATATTTACTGTTCTCTACTTGATATTTTTATGGGTTTCTCTAGCTATTTTTTTTTAAATTTTATTTTGTACATTTAATAATTGAAAACATAAGCACTTAAAAACTAAAAAGTAAACACAGATGAACAAATACATACATTTCTCATCCAAATGTAATGGATACGTGCAAATTTTTTTGTTGTTGTTTTGTTTTTTGTTTTTTGTGTGTGTGAATCAAACAATATTTTACACAATATATTTGGTTCATAGTAATGCATTCATACAGTATTTGTCCTTTTGTGTCTGGCTTGCTTCACTCAACATAATGTCCTCCAGGTTCATCCATGTTGCCATATGCTTTATGACTTCATTTCTTCTTACAGCTGCATAATATTCCATCGTGTGAATAGACCACAGTTTGTTTATCCATTCATCTGCTGATGGACACCTGGGTTGTTTCCAACTTTTGGCAATGGTAAATAATGTGGCTATGAACATCGGTGTGCAGATGTCTGTTCGTGTCACTGCTCTCAATTCTTCTGGGTATATACCCAGTAGTGGTATTGCAGGGTCACATGGCAAGTCTATATTCAACTTCTTTAGGAACTGCCAAACAGTCCTCCGTAGTGGTTGTACCATCCTGCATTCCCACCAACAGTGAAGAAGTATTCCTGTCTCTCCACATCCTCTCCAACACTTGTAGTTCTCTGTCTTTTTAATAGTGGCCATTCTGATAGGTGTGAAATGATATCTCATTGTAGTTTTGATTTGCATTTCCCTAATCATGAGTGATGTTGAGCATTTCTTCATGTGTTTTTTTGCCATTTGTATTTCTTCTTCGGAGAAATGTCTATACAAGTCTTTGGCCCATTTTTTAATTGGGTCATTTGTCTTTTTATTGTTGAGTTGTAACATCTCTTTATATATCCTGGATATTAAACCCTTATCAGATATGTGATTTCCAAATATTTTTTCCCATTGAGTCGGCTGCCTTTTCACCCTTCTGACAAAGTCCTGTGAGGTGCAAAAGTGTTTAATTTTGAGGAGGTCCCATTTATCTAATTTTTCTTTTGTTGCACGTGCTTTGGGTGTGAGGTCCAAGAAAACACCACCTACTACAAGGTCTTGAAGATGTTTCCCTACATTTTCTTCTAGTAGTTTTATGGTCCTGGCTTTTATATTTAGATCTTTGATCCATTTTGAGTTGATTCTTGTATAGAGGGTGAGATAGGGGTCCTCTTTCATTCTTTTGGTTATAGATATCCAGTTCTCCCAACACCATTTGTTGAAGAGACTGTTTTTTCCCATCAGCGTGGGCTTGGTAGGTTTGTCAAAAACCAGTTGGCTGTATAGGTGAGGGTTTATTTCTGGATTCTCAATTCTATTCCACTGATCGATATGTCTATCTTTATGCCAGTACCATGCTGTTATGACCACTGTAGCTTTGTAATATGTTTCAAGGTCAGGCAGCGAAATTCCTCCCAAATTGCTCTTCTTTTTTAGAATGCTTTTGGCTATTCGGGTGCACTTACCCTTCCAGATGAATTTGGTAATTGCCTTCTCTAATTCTGTAAAGTAAGCTGTTGGGATTTTGATTGCTATTGCATTGAATCTATAAATTAGTTTGGGGAAGAGTGACATCTTCACAATATTTATTCTTCCAGTCCATGAACATAGAATGTCTTTCCATTTGTTTAGGTCTTTTTAAATTTCTTTTAGCATTGTTTTGTAGTTTTCTGCATATAGGTCCTGTACTTCTTTGGTTAAATTAACTCCTAGGTATTTGAGTCTTTTTGCTGCTATTGAAAATGGAATTTTCCTCCTGATTTCCTCCTCAGATTGTTCAGTACTAGTGTACAAAAACATTACTGATTTTGCGTGTTGATCTTATATCCTGCCACTTTGCTGAACTCATTTATTAGTTCAAGTAGCTTTGCTGTGGATACTTGAGGATTTTCTAAATACAGGATCATGTCATCCGCAAACAGTGAGAGTTTTACTTCCTCTTTTCCTATTTGGACGCCTTTAATTTTTTTGTCATGTCTAATTGCCCTAGCTAGAACTTCTAGTACAATGTTGAATAACAGTGGTGACAGTGGGCATCCTTGTCTTGTTCCTGATCTTAGGGGGAAAGCTTTCAACCTTTCCCCATTGAGTATGATGTTGGCTGTGGGTTTTTCATATATGCCTATTATCATATTGAGGAATTTTCCTTTTATTCCTATCTTTTGAAGTATTTCAATCAAAAAAGGATGTTGGATTTTGTCGAATGCCTTTTCTGCATCTATTGAGATGATCATGTGTTTTTTTTCCTTCAATTTGTTAATGTGGTGTATTACATTGATTGATTTTCTTATGTTGAACCAGCCTTGCATACCAGGAATAAATCCCACTTGGTCGTGATGTATAAGTCTTTTGATATGCTGTTGGATTCGATTTGCAAGTATTTTGTTGAGAATTTTTGCATCTATGTTCATGAGAGAGATTGGTCTGTAATTTTCTTTTCTTGTGGAATCTTTATCTGGCTTTGGTATTAGGGTGATGTTGGCTTCATAAAATGTGTAGGGTAATTTTCCCTCCTCTTCGATTTTTTGGAAGAGTTTAAGCAGGATTGGTGTTAATTCTTTTAGAAATGTTTGGTAGAACTCACCTGTGAAGCCATCTGGTCCTGGACTTTTCTTTGCTGGGAGATTTTTGATGACGGATTCAATCTCCTTAATTGTGATTGGTTTGTTAAGTTTTTGTATTTCTTGTTGTGTCAGTGTAGGTTGGTTATGAGTTTCTAGAAATTTGTCCATTTCATCCAGGTTGTCTAGTTTGTTGGCATATAGTATCTGATAATATCCTTTTATGATTCTTTTTATTCCTGTGAGGTCATTTGTAATTTCCCCCCTTTCATTTCTGATTGTATTTATTTGCATCTTCTCTCTTTTTTTCTTTGTTAGTCTAGCGAGGGGTTTGTCAATTTTATTGATCTTCTCAAAGAACCAGCTTTTGGTTTTGCTGATTTTCTCTATTGTTTTTCTGTTCTCATTTTCATTTATTTCTGCTGTAATCTTTATTATATCTTTCCTTCTTTTTGCTTTGGGAATGGTTTGCTGTTCTTTTTCTAGTTTCTCAAGTTGTTCAGTTAAATCTTTGAGTTTAGCTCTTTCTTATTTTTTAATATAAGCATTTAGGGCTATAAATTTCCCTCTCAAGACTGCCCTTGCTGTATCCCATAAGTTTTGATACATTGTGTTCTCATTTTCATTTGTCTCAATATATTTACTGATTTCACTTGCAATTTCTTCTTTGACCCACGGAATATTTAGGAGTGTGTTGTTTAGTCTCCACACATTTGCAAATTTACTTTTTTCCTGTCTGTTATTGATTTCTAGTTTCATTCCATTATGATCTGAGAAGGTGCTTTGTATAATTTCAATCTTTTATATTTATTGAGAGCTGTATTGTGACCTAACATGTAGTCTATCCTGGAGAAAGATCAATGGGCACTTGAGAAGAATGTATAACCCGCTGAGTTTGGATGCAGTGTTCTGTATATGTCTGTTAGGTCTAACTTATTTATCATATTGTTCAAGTTCTCTGTTTCCTTGTTACTCTTCTGTCTAGTTGTTCTATCTAATGATGTGAGAGGGGTGTTGAAGCCTCCAACGATTATTGCAGTAATGTCTATTTCTCCCTTCAGTTTTGCCAGAGTTTGTCTCATATATTTTGGGGCACCCTGGTTAGGTGCGTAGATATTTATGACTGTTATATCTTCCTGGAAGATCGTCCCTTTTATTAATATATAATGGCCTTCCGCATCTCTTACCACTTTTTTGCATTTGAAGTCTGTTTTGTCTGATATTAGTATAGCTACTCCGGCTCTTTTCTGTTTACTATTTGCATGGAGTATCTTTTTCCAACCTTTTACTTTCAGCCGGTTTGTATCCTTTGGTCTGAGGTGAGTTTCTTGTAAGCAGCATATGGATGGCTCATGTTTTTTTATCCATTCTGTCAGCCTGTATCTTTTGATTGGGGAATTTAATCCATTCACATTCAATGAAATTACTGAAAATGCACTATTAATTTCCTCCATTTTTTCCTTTGGTTTTCGTATGTCATCTTATTTTTGTCTCCCTTTTTACTCTTTTCGTTATCCTTTCTCCTTTTCTTTCTTCTATACTCTCCTCCAAGCCTCTCTCTCCTGTCTTTTTCTTTCAGGTTCTAAGGCTTCCTTTAATATTTCCTGCAAAGGTAGATTCTTTTTTGCAAACTCTCTTAGTTTCTGTTTGTTTGTGAATAGTTTATATTCACCTTCATATTTGAAGGACAGTTTTGCTGGATAAAGAATTCTGGGCTGGCAGTTTTTCTCTTTCAGTTTCCTAATTGTATCATACCACTGTCTTCTCGCCTCCATGGTTTCTGAAGAGAAATCTGCACAAAGTCTTACTGGACGTCCTTTGTACGTGATCGTTTGCTTCTCTCTTGCTGCTCTGAGAATTTTCTCTTTATCTTTTACATTTGACATTCTGAATAATATGCGTCTTGGCGTAGGTCTACTTGGATTTATTCTTATTGGGGTACGGTGTGCTTCTTGAACATGTAAGTTCATTTCTTTCGTGAGAGTTGGGAAATTTTCAGCTTTTATTTCCTCAAATACCCTTTCTGCTCCTTTTCCTTTTTCTTCTCCTTCTGGAACTCCCATGACACGTATGTTCATGCGTTTTGTGTTGTCATTCAACTCTCTGAGCCCCTGCTCAATTTTTTCCATTCTTTTCTCTCTCTGTTCTTTTCTCTCTTCAATTTTAGCTGCTCTGTCTTCAGCATCACTTATTCTTTCTTCTATCATTTTGAGTCTGCTGTTATATGCTTCAAATGTATTTTTGACTTCACCTATTGTGTCTTTCATTCCCATGAACTCCGTTACTTTTCTGTTCATGATTTCAAATTCTTCTTTACGTTAGCGCAATGACTTCTTGATGTCATTGATCTCTTTAACTATATTCTCTTTCATCTCATTAATTTGATATAGGAAATGTGTGCTCATCTCACTGATTAGTTTTCTCAAATTCTGCATCTCTTCTGGGACTTTGCTGTATTCCTTTTCTTGGGCCATGTGTTCTATTTTCTTAGTATGGCCCATAATTTTTTGCTGGTGCTTAGGCATCTGGTTAGTTTGTATTTTACTTAGATGCTCTATCTCTTTCTCTTTTATGGGGTTTTAGTGGCAGGAGGCTGTGAGTTACCACCGCTCTTTGATTTTTGGCTCAAACTTGATTGTTAGGATTGCTCTGCTGGTTGCTCAAAACTGGGCACTGGACCCAGTAATTGGTTGTAGTGTCGTTTCCTAGGGCCTTGGGCAGGGAGGCTATAGAGGCCAGGAAAAGCCTGTCTTACTTATTAATTTTCTTATGTGCACTTCCTTGGTCTGCCAGGAGATGGCGCTTGTTGGCAGCTCTCAATTCAATGCCTGGTCGGAGCGTATTTGTTGTGACACAGACCAGATCAATGTGTTAGAGCTTCCTGTCTGGGGGCTAGGAGCCCTGTGATTCAAACTTTCTGAGACAGTTCTCCAGACTTCTCTCGTAGCACCCCCCTTTTCCCAGCTAGGAAATATTTCCACTCCCTTCTGAATCCTCAACAATCAGTCCCTGTTAGTAGAGGAGGAGATTGGGAGGTTTGTATATATTTAGCCCCTTGTAGGCTCCAAGGCAAACAATGGTGCAGCCCCACCCAGCCTGGAAGTGCTCTCGGGACAGGGCAGACCAAACCTGGGCGTCCAAAGCAGGGTCAGCCCCAGGCTCTCTCTCCCCTCTCCCGTGGTGTCCTCAACAATTAGTCCAGGCTAGAAGAGAGGGAGGTTGCGAGGGTCGGATTTCTCCAGTCCTTTCTAGGCTCCCAGGGCAAACCACTGTGTGGAAGCGTCCGTGGGGCTCTGCAGCCCAAATTTCCGGTCAGAACCTGAGTCAGCCTAAGGCTGTGTCCCTCTCTCTCCCCTTTCCGGGAGTGGCAGATCCCTGAAGCCCCCTTTGTCTGTGGTGGCAGTCCCAGGTGCCCGAGAATTCTGAAGAGTGTGGGGGAGGGTGCCGGCAGCAGCAGAAGCTGCTACTTGCAACTCACAGTTCTGTTGTCGCGATTTCCCTCTTCTGTCCCTCTCTCTTCTGGGTGGTGTGCAGCCTTTACCTGGTGACCTAAACCCTAGAAGATCTTTTTCGGGGCTGTTTCAGCTTGTCCTCTAGCTATTTTTCTGGAGAAGAGATTCCCGTGTTTTACTAGTCCGCCATCTTCTCGGAAGTCTCTAGCTATTTTTAATCCCTGTTATTGTCTCATTGTTGTCTGAGGTAATAACTGAAGTGCTTCATTAGGTTCAAAGCTAATGTAGAAAATAATGCATTACAACATTTTCAACTCACTGCCTAAAATGGAAAGGTGACTCTGAGCCATCTCTAACACATAGGGGACCACTCCTGTTTTAAAGATTCATTGAAGCATTTGTTCCATTCATTATCTTCCCTGTTTCTCTGTCTGGTGTAATTCCGGCAGCACAGTTCTTGTGGTCTAACCCAAATTCTTAACAATAGAGGAGAATCCTACTTCCTTTTGTCTTTCATAGAAGTCTAAAACAGGTTGTTACACATACAGAAAGTTTTGTTACAGCCTTTCCTTGACTTTTTACTTTTCTAGTGAAATAATATGAATTCCTTATCTGCTTCTTTTCAGTCATGACGCGGCACCCCTACTTTCTAGCTTTCCTGTTATTTTGCTGCCCTCTTCTAAATAAGCAGAAGAAAAATATTATTCTTGTTGATGTCATTTTCAGCAACCCCTACCCCAAGCCCCTGCTCTAATTTCCCAGCTGTGTTGCCAAATAAGGGTCCATCTGTGGGCCATTGGTGAAGTGGTGGGTATTTTCTTGTTTTCTTTGGTTTTAATTTAAACACGTACCAGAGCCAGCCATCAAGTCTGATTTCATGCTATTTTCTGTTCCTACAGTAGAACACAAAAGCAGCACCCAAGCCCATCTCCAGACAAACAGCATATCATTGCCTGAAATCAGCCCTTTGATTCTCAGATGCATCCACCAGCCAAGTCATAGTGTCCTTCATGAGAAAGGCTCTTTCCTCCGGAGGCTGCTGATACAGCCCAGCTTGCAGGGGCCGATGAAGGGAGGAGTCTTTGAGGTTAGCTGGCTGCTGTCCTCAGTGGTGCACTTTGCCCATGGCATCATCCCTAATAATATCTCACGAAGACAATCTTTCCAGGGAGATAAATCAGGCAGCCTCAGCAATCGGTATGAGGAGCCTCCAAATCATGTGTCACACTAAAAATATGTGGGCATTAAGGAGCATGCTTTCCGGGCTCCAGACCTAAAAACCAACTCTGCTGAGACTTAGCCAATAGCCCCAAGACCCACGGCAAACAAACATGCTGCCCAGGCAATGCTGTGTCCTTTCTGCTCCAGCAAGGGAAGCTCTTGTTCAAACACAAGCAGGATCGTGTTGGATTGAAGGGGATTGTCCCAAACTCACACACAGCAGAAGGTCAAAGTGCAACTACATTTTCTTTGGTCAAGGAGTAGTTGTTCTCCTCCTTTCCTTCTCCCCTCCTCTCTTCCTCATTTCCTTATTTTCCTCTTTCCCCTTCCTTTTCCTCAATCTTTTGACTTTTGGTGAGAATGAAAAAGAAGCAAGACAAAAATCTATTACTTCCTTCCATTCTCAGCAAAGCCTGTGAGAACTGGTCTCTCTAGTGCTTAGCATATTAAAAATAAACTACCAAATAAAGTGGAAAACCCATTTTCCAGGCCCTCTATTCTGCCTGCCCCAAAGAAGTATTAGATGTATAAGAATAGTAGTAAACATTTTTTTCTCCAAATCTTTTGCTGTGCCAGACACTTGTGCTAAGCACTTGGCATACATTTCAGCATTTAATTTTCACCACAATCTTTTCAGGTCAGTATTACCATTATTCCAAGTTTACAGATAGGGAAACAGGCTGGGAGAGTTTATGAAATTTGCTCAAGTTCTCACTGCCAGTGAGCTACAGAGATGAGCTTTCAGCCTGTGCTCATAACCACCCTGGAGTCTGGACTTAAGTAGTCCACTAGAATACAGCATGTATACAGGTAGTGAACCAGAAGTTCTATAAGATCACTGATCTATAGGTCATCTAAAATCCTTGCTGTAAAAATAGATGTTATTGCTTGCCAATTCCTCTGACCCATGGAAATCTTCAGATTCTGCTGGACTTGTGGCTGCAAGGAAAGTCTTCAGGCTCAAGAGATCCGGTTTTGGCTTCCTGAATGGTGAATGGACCTTTCTCCTGTTTCTAGATTCATGCCTTGGACTCTCACAGCAGCTGTAACAGGGCAGTGCCAAGTCAGAGAGAGAGAGTGTGTCTCCCAAATGGCTCAAATGTTAGCTCTTGAGTTTGACATTAAGCTTCTTGAGACATGTGGTCCTTTTTCTAAATTAATACATTTTGCACAATTGCAGATGAAAATAAATCAGTCAATATTTATAAAGTGTGTATAGTGTGCTCAAGGACCTGTTGGGCTCTGTAGAAGATTAAGAAGGAATATGAAACATGGCCTCTAATTTGGATTTGCCCATTAGCAAAAGGGACAGGACTTGGAGCTCCATGGCCCTTCTCAATTGTTCCCAGTTCCTGGGGACAGCCAGTTATTCCTAGGAGCACACTGTTCCTGTTCTGGCTGGAACAAAACCAATAATGGATAGCAGTGATTTTTCAAACTCTTGGTCTTAGATTATTGAGAAACATTATTTACCATATTATAAATTATAGATAAGTTAAATATTAATTTATTTAAAAAATAATAAACCCATTGCATGTAATATCTTTTATGAAAAAGAAATATGTTATTTTAAAATTAGTGAGGAAAGTGGCATTGTTTCACATTTTTTCTAATCTCTTTAATAGGTTATTTAGTAAAATACAGCTGGAGGCTCATATCTGCTTCTTCATTCAATCTGTTGTGATTTTTTTTTATTAGAGTGGTTATAAGTTTACAGAAATCATTCAGAAAGTATAGAGTTCCTATATCCCCCTCTCTCACACATAGTTTTCCCTAGTATTAATGTTTTACATGAGTGATATCTTTTTACAATTGATATAACAAGAGTATTATAATTACGTTATGTTAATGGTAATCCATAGTTTACATTAGAGTTCACTCTTTGTGTTGTACAGTTTCATGTTTTTTTCCCCCCTGGTAATTTATATACAAACTAATATTCCCCATTTAATCAGTGATATTAATTACATTCACAAAGTATGATTCCATCATCATCATCCATTGCCAAAACTTTTCTATCACCCCAATCAGAAATTCCATGCCACTGAAATGTTAACTGCTCATTCCCCAACCCCAGGTGGCTCTTAGTAACCTGTATTCTGGTTTCTGACTAAGAATTTGCATATTGTGCTTATTTCATAAAAGTGAGATTATACAATATTTATCCTATGTGTCTGACTTGTTTCACTCAATATGACATATTCAAGGTTCATCCATGTTGTAGTAAGCAATGTGATATACATACAGTGATTTTGATTGAAGTGTAGGAAGAAAATTCAACCTCATATAGGGGGACATGGAAGACCCTTGAAAGTGTCTTGGGACCTCTAGAGGTCCTCAGATCACATTCTAAGACCGTTCATCTGTCTGTAAAACTTGGATGCAGGCAGCCTTGCATGACTTAGTATCATTCTATGACCAAGCACTGGTACAAATATGGAAATGTAGTATTACTATGGGTTGCCAAGTAGGCAGCAACCGAGTCATAGGAGGAAGAAAAAAGCATGAAGAGGTCTTCCTCTGATCTCATTTGGGGCATTAACCTGATCATTAGTCTTACTTTTGAGTTAAGACATTGAGTGTTCCTATTACCATACAAATGTATCAATCATCATTTACATAAGCCTTTATTAAGTGGCATAAATGTACAAGATGCAGAACTAGGACCATAAACACAAATAAAACAGAATAATAGAGCAATCTGTTAGTGAGTAGTTTCCTAAGTGAATGGAAACTAGGACAAGTTTAATGGGACAGAGAAGAATGTCAGAGAAAGACTGAAAAGAATTTTATCAAGGCCCAATTCAGGCCAAAGTGGAGGTGGCCAGCATGGCATAACTTGAAGGACATCTGGAATTCTTACCTAGAAAAGAAAATGCCTCTGAAAACTGTTTCTTTGAGCTATTCAATTGATCTCTTAAAATGGAAATATTCCCCTCTCTCCCACCCACCATAAATACCACCATCAGAACTATTGGATATTTCCATCTGTATCAGTCATGGTTCTACCAGGGAAACAGAACAAGTAGTATATATATAGATTTAATACAAGGAATTTGGCTTATGCAATTCTGCAAGCTGACTAGGCACAACTGAAATTTGTAGAGTAGGCTGTCAGGAAGGGCAGGCTGGAAACTCTCAAATAGGAGCTCTAGTCCACAGGGGGTAATTTCTCCTTCTTCAAGGAAATCTCAGTTCTGTTCTTAAGGACTTTCAATTGATTGGATAAAGCCCACCAAGATTTCCCAGGATAATCCTCTTCTTATAATGTCAGCTGATTGTAGATATTAACCACATCTACAAAAATACCTTCACAGCAACACCGAGATTAGTGTTTCATTAATTAACTGGATATTATAGTCTAGCCAAGTTGACACAATCATACTGCCTTATTGTGAATTTGGCTGATCAACTATTTTATAGGTTAAAATTTAAAAGGCAACCAAGGGGCTGAGAAAGACTAAGGAAAAATACAAACTAGGAAGAGTATGTTGGATGGGTAGATGGGAAAATGGAGGGGAGTCATGGAATAAAAGCAGAGAGATTGCCACAGATAGATACATACAATTATGGAGGGAAAGGCAAGGGACAGGAAGAGAGAGGAAGAAGGAAGAGTGACTGCTAAAAGAGTTAAACTGCTCCTATCACTATTTTAAAAATATTAATTAGGGCAATGATTATTATTCAGAACTCTTCATTTTCTTATCCTTAGAGCTGAATGGCAAAGCTATCATAGTTTGCCAGGCAAGGCAATGTAATCCTTCAGGTTCAAATGATCTAAAACTTTAGGTCTTGACTGGAGCTGTTGTTGGGGCTAGAGCTTCCCCATCCCTGCACTTTTTGTTGAGATGGGTTTGGTTCTTCCAAATTTAGCCATAGGGAAAATGTGTGACAAATCTCCTCTCTTGGACAAGGCCTGGACTCTGCAGTCAGACTGTAAGGTAGGCAGCCTCTAAGATGGCACCAAGTGATCTCCACCTCCTGGTGTTCACACCCACTGTGTAACCTCCTCCCCTTAAGTGTGGACCTGGTCTAGTGACCCACTTCTAAAGGGTGATGGCAAAGTGATGGGCTATTGCCTCTGAGATTAGAGTATAAAATCTGTGACTTCCATCTTGTGAGCCCTCTTCCTCTCTGAACCTTCTGTCTTGCTTGTTCTGATGATGCAAGCTGCCATGTTGTGAGCTGCCCTATGGAGAGGCCCATGTGGCAAGAAACTGAGGGTGGCCTTTGTCCAATAGCCAGAAAGGAGCTGAGGCTCTCCATCCAACAAATTACAAGGAACTGAATCCTAACAATACATGTGTGAGTAAGCTTGGCCCTAGATCCTTACTCCCTCGAGCCTTGACATGATCAGCCCCAGTCAACAAGCAACCTCATGAGAGACCCTGAGCCAGAGGACTCAGTTAAGCCACACCTGGATTCTTCTTGAACCACAGAAATTGTGAGTTAATAAAGTTGTTTTAAAGTCACTGCATTGTGGGGTAATTTTGTTATAGAGCAATAGATAACTAACACAGACTGCTTAAATATAAATCCTACCACTTATTAGCTATGTGATCTTGGGCAAGTAACTTGAATTCTATGCCTCAGCTAACTCATTTGTGAAATGTCGATAATAATAATAATGATTACATAAGGTTATTGTGGTACTAAATAATTTAATACATGTAAAACAAACAAAAATCAGAACAGTGACTAGCACACAGCGAATGTATAGTAATTGTTATTGTTATTATTGTCATTGAAAGTTCAACCTGGAGAAGGATATACACAATGTCATTACCAGGCATTTAACGCTAAATGCTGTCCCTTGGGGAGTTAGCCTTAAATTTTCAACATTAGCTTCCCAAGCTCCTGCCAGCTGATATAGTTCTAAACTTGGAATGGATTGTCCACATATCCAGGTGGCCCCAGAGAGGCCAGTGTCTCACTGAGTCCAGAATATCCAAAAAGATTTCTGAAGTATTTGGAAAACATCCTACACAGACATCTTTTCATATTTGATTCCTTTTGTCACCTTGTGATTTTACCCAAGGACTTTCAGTGCTCCAGTTATGGAGTTACTTGCTGACAAAATGGAGCAGGTCTCTGGCTTCCAAATGGGTGAACCATCACTAGGGTGGAACACTGAGCAAAGCCTACATACTCCCTGCCTGCAATCTGATTTAGAATCTTGCAGAAACTTTTCCACCAGGACTCTGACTACATTTGGAAAGAGGAGTGTTTGCAAAAGGGAAAGACCAAATTAAAGGGGCATTATTGATCATCTCCTTAAGGAGCAATAGATCAAGGCTAATATTTTACCCTCTCTACTTCTCTAAGCTATCTTATTATGAATGAATGAATGAATGAGTGAGTGAATGAATGCCTCAATAGATGGTATCTTTAACACATCTGTTACAGTGAAAGAAAGCTTCAGGTAATGAGTACTTTTGATTAAAAAAAAATAACTGTCAAAAGGTAACAGATGGAATGTTAAGTACTAGCCAAATGAGCCTTGCAGTTTTGAAGAAAATGGAACTGAACTCAGATCTTAAGAAATTCTTTCACCCTCAGAGATCCAAGAATGCCACAAATGCACCATCTGTTGACCAAGGCCAGGAAGCTGTCACTCAAGTGGATTTCAATCCATGCTCTGTTGTCCCTTTCCAATTTGTTTTTCATAAGCTTGCAGCAGCTGTTGGGATAGAAGTAGACTTAGAAATAGTCCCCTTAGCTGTGCTGATACTGAGAGAGTCTAAACATCCTTTAAATATAAGTGCTTTGGATCAATATGTAGAATCTAATTGGATAATCCCAAATTTAAAGTAATTGAAAGAGTTCCTTTTCTTTTCTTTGCTAGAACTAGAGGCATCAAAGCATAGTGATTTGGTTTGGCTTTGAAATCAGATAGACCAGGTTCAAATCCTAGCTGAGGTGTGAAACTTTGAGGTTTCCCTTAATTAATTCTTAGTCTCCTCATCTGTACAATAGGGGTAAAATACCTACTTTACAGGATTGATGATAACCTATTATTTTGACATGAGAGAGGACGTTTAAGGTGGAATGTCAGTGCAGGGTGTATTAATTTCCTGGGGCTACTACAGCAAAATACAGTGGCTTAAAACAAAAGAAAATTTTCTCTCACAGTTCTGGAGGCTGGAAGTCAGAAATCAAGGTGTCTGCAGCAGTGTGCTATCTCCAATGGCTCTAGGGGAGAACCCTTCCTTGCCTCTTTCTACCTTCTGATGGTTGCCGGCAAACTTTGGCATTCCATGGCTGGTAGCTGCATAACTCCGTTTCTGCCTCCATCTTCACATGGCCTTCTCCTCTGTGTGTTTCTTCTCTCCTTCTTATCAGGACCAATTATATTTGGTTAAGGTCCCACCCTTTATCTCAACTAATGATATGTGCAACTACCCTATCTCCAAATAAGATCACATTTTGAGGCATTGTCAATTAGGATTTCAACATATAATTTTGGGAGGACACAATTCAACCCATAACACAAGGGTCAAGAGAGTGAGTGAAAACTGAGTCTACTTCTCTCCCGGAATGGTGGCTTTAGGAGGCTGAAATAGCCACTAGCATAAAGCACTTCACATATTCCTGAATAACCAGAATAGCAGTCCCAACCCCAAGGCTTCCACATTGACAGCCAACATCTGAATCAGAGAAACTCTTAGGCAAGCATCATCCTGTTTACTCAATGGAACCCATTCTGGCTGTCCCAGCATGTGGCAATCTCATTCCTCCAAACAACTTGTGCACTTCTTGTCTGCTCCGCTTGCCTGACAGTTGCAAGTCCTAACTTCCATTGCTGCTTGCATTATCGTGCTATGTTCAAATTTTGCCTCTGAAATTAAGCTGCAGTTCCATGAGGGCAGAAAGTGGATTTTTAACTTAATTGAATCACTCAGACTAGTAGGCACCATGGACTGTGTCCCACAAACTGCTCTGTAGATCCCTAGGATTCAGTAGAGGTGATAGGTCACTGTGAGGAGAAGACTATGCCCCCAGGGCCAAATCCTGGACTCACCAATCCCATTCTCTTCTACCAGCTTCAGCCAGAATGGCTGTTCTCACCTGTTTTGCATTTGGACATCGATGGTGGTGATGTGATACATATTTATTGAGCACTGCAGCAGAAACGGTTCCCCCACCATATCCCCTTGGGCCCTGCCATTTAAGGTATTTGCCAGACCAGATTCCAACTGCTTGAGGGCTTTCTCTAGCAGCTGGAGCAGGCTGGAAGTGCCAGAGAATTAACACCCCTAGGAGCAGCCTTTAGTCACTGACTGACCAGAGTTAGTATATAAATACTCCAGCTTCCTTGCCCTTCTTTTGTGTGTCCTGAGCTGGGTGCTCCTCCCTACACCCAGAGTTCCCCAGTGAGATTAGGTTCCACTTACAAACAGTGGCAATTGGTTTGATAACTTAACCCCTTTACTGGGTTTCTTACTTTTCCTTCCTCACTTCCTCACTCTCCTACTGGTATTTCCTGGGTCATCTCCCAAATCCTTGCCTCAGGATCTGCTTCTGGGGAAACCAGAAATTAAGCCAGCACCTGTTCACAACTAGTCACTGTTCTAAAATCTTTATAGATTATGACTCCTCTGATTCTTCAATAACCTCATTAAAATGCTTTACGTTATTCTCATTTTGAAAATAAGGACATTGAGTCAAGGAAAACTTAAACATCTTACCTGAGTTCACAAAGCTAATAAGTGTTGGTGCCAGGAGTGGAAGCATAGTCCATAATGAGACTCTGGAATCTGCTGATCCAGGAAGATGCCCTGCCCATTTGTGTAAGGATCACAACTTCCTTCAGAAATCTTTGACAAAGCTCATTTTCTCTCAACTCATGAATCTTGGCTTTTAAATGCTTTAAGTCTAGACGACCTTGGTCTTATAGTTGAAAGGGACCCTGATTGAAAGTGTTAGTTCTGTCTCTTATAAACCAAACTCAGTTGCGGAGGCCAGAGAAGGGGCTGTGGAACAGGGAATCCTGATATCTTGACAGATTGGTGCTCATTATTTCTTTTTTTTTAAAAGGTAAGTTGGACTTTATTAAAATTAAAAATTAAAAATGTTTGCTTTGTGAAAGGCACTTTTAAGAGAATAACAATAAACCAAAATTGGGAGAAAAGAGTTGCAGAAAATATCTGATAAATATGCAAAGAAATATAAAAATATGCAAAGAAATATAAAAATTCAACAATAACAAACCAAAACATCCAATTAATAATAGGGCAGAAGCTCTGAATGGATACTTGAACAAAATAGACATGTATATGCCATATAAGCATAAGGAGCTCATTATTCCTGCTGCCTCCTTTGCCACTGTCACAGGATGAGTTACGGTCTTGGGTCTAACCATCTTTCCTTCAAGGGTGGTGGGACCAATAATAGAGATTGAAATGTTGGGAGGAAGGAGACTTCAGTAGGTATGGAAAAGGAGAGTGAGTGGGGAGGGCCCTTTTTATGGGATAAATTCGATTGTGGCCATGTAGTGTTTGAAGAAATGGTGATACATACAGTTGGAAACATACAGCAAGCAGGTAGAAGAGAGAGATTGAAACTTAGAAAAGCTGGAGGTGGTGGCTGAAGTCATAGGAGAGGGAAAGATTTGAGTTTACAGAGAATGATGGAGATTCAAAGATGGACGCTAGGGGAATACCTAGTTCTAACGTCACAAGAGCAGTCATCAGAGGAGAGGGAGAAGGAACAGTCAGAGAAGTAGGAGAGCCAGGGCAGTGCCACAACATGGACCCCAAGGAGGAGAGTAGTTTCAAGAAATAGTAACAGGGAAGCGGCTGTGGCTCAATCAGTGGGGCTCCCGTTTGCCATATGGGAGGCCCCGGGTTCGGTTCCCGGGGCCTCCTGGTGAGGGCAGGCCCGCCCGCACGGCGTGGTGGGCTGACCCAGCGAGCACAAGCAGCAAGTGGGGGATAAATGAATAAATAAATAAAAATCTTAAAAAAAAAAAAAAAAAAAAAAAGAAATAGTAACAAATCAACAGCGTTGAATTCTGCGTGGGTCAAGGAGAATAAGGATCAGAATTAAAATGAGGTTCTTAGGAGGTATCTGTTAATTTGGGGGCCATAGACTATAACGTTGAGGCAGAAACCAAGAAGAAGAAGGGTATAGAAAATGTGAATGCTTACTTCATGCAATTTAGTAAATTAATCCTTGGCTTTTGTAATAGGCCTATTCTAGAATCACCCTAACATAAAGGGCTTCACTAACCTCCAAATCTCCTCAACATACTGTTTTAATGTGTAATAGGTCTTCAAGTGAGAACATTTTTAAGATTCACCAAAATCTTAACTTGGTTTTTAAAAAAATTGTTATTGGTTTTAAAAGTTAGTAAATAATCCCAAAAGGAACAAGCTCTCTGGATAATTCAATATTATAGTTGCTAGAGAATTCCCACTGGTTACCAATTTTTAAAGGATTAGACCATAATAAATTCACTTACCATTACATCTTTATAGAAGACAAAATAATTTTATTTGATGATTAAGATGACATTTCAGGATCTTACTGTACCTCTGGGCCATTAGCATGAAGTCGATTACAAAGAAGGCAGGGAAAATAAATACTAGATGAGGAGCCAGGAGATCTGGGCTCTGGTCCCAGCCTCCATCAATCCAGTTCACCTTACAGGGCCTCGGTTTCCTCATCTTGGAATGAGGCAGGTTGACTTTATCTGTGATTCCTAGATTAGTGCTGGTCTCTGGTGATGTTTTCCTAACCTTTGTAGCAAAGGAAGAAGGGCGGAGGAGGGGGTGAGCAAAAGGGGGAAGGGAAGAGGGACAGAGAATATAATGAGTTATTCATAAAGTCAAATTTATTTATTTTTAATTGAGATTTGTCTTTTCTACCACTTTGTGTTAAAATGTCCTTTTTACAAAACAATGTTAATATTTGTTAGCAGTTAGATTTTCAGTACACTTAAATGGCAATGTAAAATGCTAGCAACTCCATATTTCTGTTGAAAGTTTTCTGTAAATTTTCACTCGTCTGTGGACCCACTGGATGAAAATGCTTATTTCCTCTTCAATTCTAAATTGTAAGATAAGGTAAAAATGTAGCAGGTAGAGTTTAAAATCTCCGACTTCCATTTGGACCGCAGGTGAGAGCAACAGGAGTCACCCAGCAGTACTGCCCATCTCCCAAATTCTTAGTCTAGAAGCATTATGCCATCCTGCCAGCCAATAGTGACTGGTCTTACTGAGAAGGAGTTTCAAAGCAACGCTCACATCCCAGGACATGGAAACCCTAAAGGTCAACAGAAAATTGTGCATCCTTGTAGTGTAGAGAGAAAGAAGATTTGCTTTGTTAAATTCCTTGGATCATTTTAAAGGAAATTTCACCAGCTCAGATATATCAGAAATGAGATCTTCTCAGACCTTGTTGCAGACACAAATTGAACCTGAGAGTTGGCCATAGAATAGCTACCCTAGAACCAGAACAAAAGTCATTTGCCTATATTTTTACCTACTTAAATGTGGGCCTGACCCTGTCCCCTGAAATAAATGGCACAAAATTCCATTTGCCTCCTTCCCACTGTGTACCCACCTATTTCATCAGGGACTATTAAAAGTGCAGCGAGTCAGAGCAAATTGTCACCGGCAGCAGCCATAATAAATCTGTGCCACTGAACTGCAGGAAGAATTAAGATGCAGAAATTAGAAATCAAAGGCATTGAGTTTAGTGTAAGTGAGATTTATCTGATTAAGTGCAGTTTCATAAACCGATAGATCTCAATCTCATAAAGACCAGGGGAAAACATGGGGGAGGGGGGTGGGCTGACAAATTCCACCTTTCCAAGGAAACCATAAATTTCAATATGCCATAGCAACAGAATACATTTCTCATTAAAGATGTGAACATAGCACAGCTCAGAACAAAATTCCCTAGGGGAAAAATACCAAAAAAGTGGTATTGGTTTTAGCCATTCAACTTGCAATGCTTGAGATCTGCCCAAAATGTTTTGCCTGTTGGGGCAGGAAATTGTTTTCTGAAATTAGAGACATGTCTTTTTTGTGTGTGAATAAAGGCCTTACAAAAGTCAAATGAAAATGGAACTTGGAGACAAGAACACAAACAGAACCGAAGGGCAGGCATTGGAAACCAATACAAAGGAGGAGGGGGGGGATAGATCTGTAAACCATAACTCAGGATTTTATACTGAGCACTTTGTACAAGGCACTCTGCTAAGCATTTTCTATGCACTAAGTCGTTTAATCCTTAAAACGAACTTAAGATGTAGGTATTTCCAGCCCCATTTTCCAGAAGATGAAGCAAGCTCTGAGAGTTTAAATCACTTGTTCAGGGTCACACGAACCCTAACCGCAGAGTCTTTCCCAGGACTCAAACCCTCTGTCAAATATCAAAGTTACATTAGCGAGAGTGAAAGTTCTCCGTTAAAGGGAATGAAAGTTCTGGGTTAACTAAGCCTGGAGGCAAATGTAAGTGAGTTGTAATACTGCTGGCGGCTTAATCTACTGCTTTTACAAACGGTTCCAGCTAGAGACTCCCTGAAGATAAAGCAGCTCAGCACATGGCACATGGTGAGCCACCTCCCAAGCTTCTGCAGTGTACTCAGCTTGTCTCCACCTCTGCTAAGACTCGGAGGCTGCACCACTCCCTCGGGACAGAGGTCTCTCTGTGAGTGGTTTAATTTCAGGAGACTACCACCAGACATGGTCTGCTAACTTTGATGTTTTAATCTAATCATCTGATCTTAAGGTGTCAGAAAAACAAACAAAAAAGACTTTTCCATGTGTTCAGCTGCAGGAGGTATTGGTAAATTTGGATCCTTGCCTGTGTTAGCAGTTGCCATGTCTGTGGCTTTTATGAGAAAGATAAAGCAGACATCATTTGAAAAAAATATTTGTTTTCCTTGCATCTGCCCCCTCCCTAATGAAGAAAGGAATTTGAGTAAAGGCTTTTTGGCAAGGCTTCCAAATCTTTGGATCAAAGGAATACATCAACCTAGTAGTTTATTGTAAAAATCTTGGAAACTAAGATCAATTTCTTAAAATTAATAAAAGACTTTAAAATGTGTATACCATTCTTCCTACTGGCACCAAATCAAAAGCATATGTACTTCTGGGAGTTATTTCTGTTCATAGGCTTAATTAGTGATAATATCTTCTTTTCCTACCACTAGTGGAAGAGCTTCACAATTTAAACACCTGAACAGAAAGTATAGAAAGGTGTTTCGTTTTATTTCCTGCTTTCTAATTGCAAAATAACTAAATCTTGAGTCAGTATATGGATTGTACTTATGTATATAGAGAGATATTAAAAAGGATGGTAGCTAGGAGAGGTCAGCTCCCTCAACTCTATAGTACTTTCATCATTGCCTTTCATACTTTCCCTGGGTGGAATCTGAATCAATGCAGACTAAATTCATGAGTGCAATTAACTGGAGAAATGCATTTTCACCAAATGGATGGCTTGTAGTTAGGAAGAAGGTTGAAATGGATATTGAAGACAGATTCAGTGTTGTGTAGAATACAGGGTATCTCCAATATTATGAGTGAAGTCTATTTTTATCATGTATCTTCTTAGCTTCTATGTCCCTAAGCATGATAGGTCCTCGTTAGTCACCAAGCTTGGACCTGCCTCCCCCATGGCTAAACAAGCACAGATTTACGAGGCTCTCTGCCAGGATGAAATGGACCTGGGTCTTTGGCCAGCAAATAGAGTGGAGCTAACTGGCCCTCTTGGAACTGAATTCACAACTCTGGCCAAATTAATACTACTTTGGTAATTGGCTACCATGAATAACAAAGCACAGCAAATAAGATTCTGAATCATATGACTGTAATTTTTTTCATTAGTATTTTAAAGCATATATCAATCTTGCAGGTAAAACACATACAAGAGACCCTGTTATATGAAAATTTCTCAAGACCAATATTTTATTTGAGAATCTGCCAGAGGATAAAATAAATACATGAATTTTGTTTCAATAATCAAAATTTGGATTTTGCCAGGTGTTTTAAGGTATATAGGTAAAAGGTATATGTCTTACTTTGCCACAGGGCTGCCAATGCAAAGTAAGAGAAATGGATTAGTTTTAAAATGGGAATTTTATTTAGGGTAAAACCTTACCATGAAATGTCCAAATGAAGGTACCATCAGAAATGCTTTCTTACCAAAATCAGCTGCTGGTGATCCTGGTGTGCTGCCATGTGGTGAAGCAAGATGGCAGGTGATCTCCGAGGTCTCTGCCTTCCCCTCCAGGCTCACCGCCTCCGTGGCCCCAGCCTCTTGGGGGCTTCGTGCTTAAGTTTGGCTGCTAGTGATCCTCAAGTCCTCTCTCACATGCAGGATAAAAAAATGGCAGCGTTCCCTTTTCCTGTGTGTGTCTTTCTGTATCTCCATTTATATCAGACCCAGCAAGAGGGCGGAAAATCAATCTGAGTCACGCTTCACTGACATAGTCCAATCAAAAGGGTCTCACATCCACATGAATGGATTAGTTTAAAAACATAATCTTTTTCTTTTGGAGATTCATAAAATAACTTCAAACTATCACAGTATAGAAGTGCTGAAAGGAAAAAAAATGAAAATTTTGTATTGGCTTCACAGGCTTACAGTTGTTACTACAGGTATTAGAGCTGCTGTTGACACTGGTGCACTGAGCTTCAATATTTGAATGCTGCAAATGTTTCCAGGCTGGCTTTGAAAGTCCCATAGGTATTTTATTGCTCTTTGGGCACATAATTGAAGTCCTAATAATGGCTGATAGCTCTCTCCAGGGGTTTGGAAGCCTGGGAGGCTGTTTATTAATACCAGAATGTAGTAGCTACTATATCGTCTTAAGACCTAAGGCCCAAGTCCTCAGGCTCTCTCTCTACTAAAAGTAACTAGTAATGGGAGAGAATTAGCTTAAAATACAGGGTATGGGGGAGCAAACCTTAAGGGGGGCGGTGGTTGGAGAAGAGAGAAAGAAAGGTGAACCTGATATTTTCCACTTTGGTGTTCTAGAAGCAAGGTGTAGTGCATAAAAAGCTAAAAAGTACTGGGCTTGGAGACGTGCAGACAATCTAAGTCTGAATCCCAGCTTTGCCACATACTAGCTATATAGCCTTAGACAAATAACTTAATCTTAGTTCATTCTCTCCCAGACTTGATGAAAGTATTAATGACAAAATATAAATCAAAATACAATGCCTGAAATATATATATATATTTTAATGATTTTTTCCTTTCCTCCCATTCTTCTTTCCACCATCCCTGAGGACAAGGATCTTGGCTGTCATGTTCAAAGTTCTAGCTGCTGACCTGGGTAGATTAAACCCTAATGGGGTGAAATAATTTGATCACATGGTTAGAGCATTATTTTTGGTGATTTTTTGGGAACTCTTAGATAATGAATTACGTACCAGTAACTTTTATTTTTTTTTTTTTATTTTTTTTTTTATTATGGGTAAAAATCAAAATTCTCACAATACATACAAACATTTGTAAAATGATATATAAATATATATGCATATATGTGTATTTGCTTACAAAAATGTTATTTT
>JAKSZT010054393.1:7229928-7444272 GCA_026826555.1 Tolypeutes matacus
GTGCTTCCCTTGTATGTGATGGTTCTCTTTTCTCTTGCTGCCTTGAGCATTTTCTCTTTGTCTTGAGCATTGGACAATTTGACAAGTATATGTCTTGGAGTTGGCCTGTTGGGATTTATACTATTTGGGGTGCGCTGTGCTTCCTGGATCTGCACATCCATCTCTCTCAATAGAGTTGGGAAGTTTTCAGCCATAACTTCCTTCAACACTCCTTCTGTTCCCTTTCCCTTCTCTTCTCCTTCTGGGATGCCCATAATGCGTATGTGTGTGCGTCTTGCATTATCGGTTAATTCCCTGAGACCATACTGGATTTTTTCTATCTTTTTGTCTATGTTTTCTACAATCTCTTTGATTTCAACTGTATTGTCTTCCATATCACTAATTCTTTCCTCTGCCTGTTCAATTCTGCTGCCATGCGAGTCCAGCGTCTTTTTCATTTCTTGACTTGTGTCTTTGTTCGCCATCATATCCATTACGTTTTTAGGTGTGTTAGTTATTTTTTCAGTATGTTCTCCCAGTGTCTTCTTTATATCCTTAATCTCTTCCTTCAGTTCTTTAAGTTGGTCCATGATATTTGTTTGGATAGCTTTGATTAGTTGTTCGATGTACTGCATTGCTTCCTGGTTTTTATTTTGTGCACTGGACTGGTCCATGTTTTCCAGTTTTTCAGAGTCATTTGTATTTTTCTGTTGCCCTCTGGTCATCATATTATCTTGATGGGTTTGTTCAGTTGATTAGCTTTTCTCTATGCTCTAGGATTTTATTTAGCTGTTGGTTCTGCGTGTGAGTTAAGTTTTCTCTTTGGCAGTTTTTCTTCTTATTTTATTTCCTTACTTCTTTCTATGTTCCCTTGAAGGCAAAAGGTTAGGGCCAGAGGAATCAAAAGATGTAAGGAAGGCAGAAGGATAATAGAAATGTTGATAAAAGTTAGAAGAGGGGCAAAATGAGATTCAATGAGATGAATATTTAACTTGTGTAGGCAGTGTAGAGTACTAGGAAAAAATATGGAGTTCCTAAAATGGACTGGGAAAACAAATGGAGGAATATATATATATAATGATTTAGAAGGCTAGAATTATGAGGAGGTAGAGAAATAGTAGAGAAAGGTCTGAAAGGAAAAAGTTAATACTAATAAAAAATAAAAAAAATAAAAAAATAAAAAATAAAAAAAAAAAAGAAGGAAACAAGGGGGGTCTATGATACCCTTAGGGTCCAAGTGGATCCTTCCTGCTTACTTCTGTTTATCAATGAATTTCCCCACAGGGTTCTATATGCAGGTCCTGAAGCAGCTTTTAGCTATTAAACTAAATTAAAAAGAATTTATTTTTCAATTGTTGAGGTGACCTCACTTTTTTTTTTTTTTTTAGCCAAATGCAGGACCCAAAATAATTCCTCCTCTAGACCAACCCCCTTACGGAAGGGACCCTAGCTGGGCCCGTGGAAATTAATCAAGCACGTCCCACTTTCCGGACTGCCCAGGTTAGCTGAAACTCTGATGTTAGTCAGTGAGGATGCTAAAGAGGGCGGATTCCGCCCCTTCTGGCGCCGAGCTCCAGCGTCACCGGGCTGCTAGTAAATCAGTTTGAGTGCAGATTCGCGTCTGCTCTCAGCCTGGTGCTGCTTCAGGTCGGCTTATCTGCTCCCCAAAGCTATGGGGCGGTGCAGGCAGCCAGATCGATGTCTAAAAATATAAAATACCCTTCCCTGTCTTCCAACCGAACCCTCCCTTCTTTGGGAAGTGTCCCTTCCTCCTGGCTCCGCAGCGGCCCGGGTCTTATCCCTGGGTGGCTAGGGAGATCAGCTCCGTTCCCCGACCAAAATCCCCTCTCCGGTTCACCGGGTGCTGACTAGCTTTTTGCTCTGCTCACACAAGGTCCAAGGGGCGCCAGGCAGCCAGCTCCCCAGAAAATACAACTTTTCGCCCCCGCCCGCGGCTCCAAATGGCCGTTTTATTATTTATTTCCGTAACCGCGGGGCTCAGCCGCCTGTGCCAACCCCCACCGGCAGCCTCAAAACTCACGAATCTCCACCGTTCAGTCCACGCCGCCGATCCGCGCAGATAGATGTCCCAAGCCTCTCACTCCACGCGTGCACAGCACAGACCCCCGGGCAGGACCCCGTCCACAATCCGCCTTGCTCTGGGAGCTTGCAGTGTGCGCCCTCCTACACCAACGCCATCTTGCCCCCTGCCCTCCCAGTAACTTTTAGATAGAGAGATAAAGTTTCTGCTTTCCCCAAAACTGCAGTCTGAAAATACACTCTGAGAAACTATAAGCTGAGTCCCAGAATAACCTTAGATTGGGTTATTAAACATTTTTAGCACCTCTACAGGAACACAAGGATCACCAGGAGTCCAAGTGGATCCACAAATGGTAAGTCTCAGTACTCTTTTCTCCCTTCCTTTCGTGGTTGGATTGGATGAGAAAGCAGGTGTGAGCTACCTCACATATCTTGATTTCAGTAAATCAAGTATGTGAAAAAGCCACTCATGGTCTCCCCATGGACAAGACATTTCTTGGGCTGCAACATAATATATTTAGGTAGGTTCTTTTTTTTTTCCCAAGCAGAAAGAGATTCTTAATTTTAATAACAAATTTATTTTTTTCTTTCAACTTCTTTATTCAGTTGGTTGCATAAAAGATATACATTCTTATATTGACAATTCTTGTCATGAACAAAAGCAACAAAAATAAGGTAATAGTAAGATGTGCTTCACATATAAACAATCATGTTATAAGAATAGGAAATCTGGATTCCTGTACAGCAAAAAGATTAGGAAGCACCATGTGAATGAGCCCTGTACTCAGAATATAGACTGTACATCCATAATATAGCTCACTTAGGATAAACTTACTTTTTAGAGCAATTTTAGGTTTACAGAAACATTTCAGAGAGACTTTGCAAATTAACCTTCCCCCTTTCCCTCAACACACATAAGTTTCCCGTTGTTAACAGCTTGCCTTAGTGAGGTACATTTGTTACAATTGATGAACCAACATTGATACTCTATTAGTAATGAAAGTCTATAGTTTACAATGCGGTTCACTCTTTGTGTTGTATAGTTCTAGCTCTGTGGGTTTTGCTTTTTTTAAATTATTTTTTTTATTATTTTTAAAGAAGCTTTAGATTACATAAATGTTACATAAAAATATGCCCCACCTTCTCCCCCTCCCACACTTCCCTACATTAAGAACATCCTTCATTATGTGGTACATTTGTTACAATTGATGAACGCATATTGAAGCATTGCTACAACCATGGACTATAGTTTACATTAGAGTTTACACTCTGTCCTGCACAATTTTGTAGGTTATGAGAAAAAATATAATGGTCTGTATCTGTCATTGCAATGTCAAGCAGGACAATTCCAATGTCCCCCAAAAGCCTCCATATTACACTTATTCTACCCTCTCCCTCTCCTCAGAGCCTCTGGTGGCCACTGCCTTTACATCAATGATAAGAGTTCTTCCATTGCTAGAATAATAAGAAGTCTATAGTAGAATAATAATGTCTACTTTAGTCCATTGTTCATTCCACAATCTTCCGGATTTTGGGATGGTGATGCCCAATCTGCTTCCAATTGAGAGGGGACTTAGATCCAATAGAGATGGATGGAACTATCTTGCTTGTAGGTGCAGACACTCTCTGTTCCTTGATGATGGGTATTGTCCATCATCATCTCCTTGTCAGGTGTCCTGGGTGAGTCCAATAAACTGGAGAGTAGGTTCTGCAACTCTGCTGTGATTCGGGGCTCAATCGGCACATGGACAGACCAAAAATTTAAGTCTCTGGGACATGTATTTATTAAGTATAGTGCTAATTATATGTTCAAATAAAAGGGGCAGAAGAGCCATGTGTAGGGAAACTATAAATGAGTCTAACTCTGTTACACTAGGGAGCATAAATTCCAAAGTAAGGTCCACTGACAGGGTGCTGAATTCTTGAGCTGTCTACCCTGTTTACAGTGTCTGGATGTCTCTAGAGCCCTCAGGAGCCCCTCTATTTGAGGCACTGTTTATTGTGGCAGTCAGTGAGATGCATCTGAGATGTGCATAAGTGTAACCTCTGGAATGACCTCCTGACTCCCTTTGAAATCTCTTAGCTATAAAAACTCTTTTGTCTTTACCTTTCCCCCTTTTGGTCAAGGCATTTTTCCAGATGCATTGTTAGTTGGCACTTGGTAATAATCCCGGCTCATTCCTGGGAGTCTTGTCCCATGGTGGGGGTGGGGGGGTAATGCATTTATAAGCTGAGTTTGGTTTAGAGAGAGGCCACATTTGAGCAACAGGGAGGCTTTCAGGAGGTAACTCTTAGGCAATATATAGGGTGTAGCTGTGCAGTGGATGGGTATGACAGTGACGCAGTGATGTGATTGTGTTCAGTGATGCTGGTCTGTGAGGGGGAGTAGGGTGGTGGTGTTGAGTTGGACTCTCCATGGAACTGGGGAGAGGGTCAGGGGAAGGAGCAGGTGAACTCTGGGGATTTGCAGCTCTGTGGTTAAAACTACAATGTTGGGAATGTTCTTTTGGCAAATATAGCAAGGCAGGGTTACTAGTGTAGGATATCAGATGTGTGTGGGGGGCATACAGGACAGGGCACACCTGGAGTAGGCTTCTTTGGAATATGTAAGTGTTCATCTTGTCGTAGTGTGTTATATCAGTGGTAGAGACCCACACAATAAACAAGAAAATATTAAACTCCCATCCTGGGGAGTCCTGCTATGTTCTCAGTTAAAGGGACAAGAATCCCTTCAGAACATAGGCAGTGCTTAATAAAAGACAACACACCAATATGTCAAGAACTCAATATTATTGCAAGTAACTATGAATCTTATTCTTCAAAAATTGAAACTTAGTGGTTACCGTAGGTTCTGAGGGAAGGGGCAGGAAAGAATAGAACAGATGGAACATAGGACATTTTAGGGCATTAGAATTGTTCTACATGATCTTGCAATAACGGATCCAGGCCATTTTATATTTCATCAAAACTTATAAAAGTGTGCAGTCCAAAATGTAAGTCATAATGTAAACCATTGACTATGGTTAGTAACAATGCTTCAATATTTATACATGAATTGTAACAAATGTGCCATCTATATATAAAATGTTGTTAATAGGGGAGGGGGGTAAAGAGGGAGAGAGTTGGGCATACCTATATTCTCTATGTGACTTTTCTGTAACCTAAAGCTTCTTTGAAGATAAAATGAAAAAAATAAGACACTGGGGGAATATAATGAAGAAAATGTTACTGTACATATAAGACAACAGATCTTACAGTGATGAAAGATACAATGTCAAATTTTTTTATTATTTCAATTTATATTTTAGTTTTTTGTATTTTGTTATTTTTAAAACTATTATTATTTCATTTTCTTATTAATATTATTTGGTTATTTTGTTGGCTTCATTTTTGGAGAGGTTTTAGATCACAGAAGTGTCACAACTGTGGCAGGGGAAGATCATTGGTGCGGGGTGTCCATGATGGGGGGATTCATGGGGAAGGGCTCACCTTGGGCATGCCTGTAAGGCATATGAATTTGTTCAAGTGTTCATGGGGCGGTGGGTGGAGGCCCACACAATAACTGAAAGAATATTGAAGTCCCATCCTGGGGAGCTCTGATACATTTTCTAAGAGGACAGCAAGAATCCCCTGAGTACAAGGGCAGTGACTAGTGAAGGAAGACAGACCATTATGCCAGACCTTTGATATTGATGATTGTACTTATGAACCTTTTCTTGTAAAAACTTAGGTAGGTTCTTAACTTATTAAACAACCATAAAAAGAGAGTAGAAAAGTTAATCCAAAAAGGCCTCCAGGCCAAAGGTAAGGCATAGTTTAGTGATAACTAGACTTTGATGGTTAAATCTAGAGTTAACATTATCTTTAAGTACCATCTAGAGACAGAAACTAATAAAATGAAATATAACAGAAAGAAACATTTTTAAAAGCTGGTACTAAAGTACTTGTCCATGGTCAAAATGGGATTGGCTTGACTTTAGCAGTTCATGGGGGGGGGGGGGGAGGTGGGAGTGGGGGGAGAGGAGAAACAACCTTAGAATTATTAGTTAAATGCAAAATAATAGGTGTCACTAGTGCCTATGCTCCCAAAGTCAACCCAGTATCAGGCTGCAAGTAAAGACTGTCCAAAACAAGAACAACACAATTTAGGAGGAAAAAAGCAAACTGGGACGCTTATAAATAAGGGCATCAGAGATGATGGAAGCTATACAGAAAATAGTGGGGCAAAGAGGAATCTTTAGCCAGGAAGTGAAGAGTGGAAGGTGGGTGGCAGGTGAACATCACAGGTGCCTTCCCATGTGTGAAGGGCTACATTGGTTTAGGGCAGGCTTCAGAAAGGAGCAGGAGGCCTAAGGTGCAGACTCCGCAGGGAGGCAGTTTGGGTACAATTTGAGAACTAACAGTTTTTGTTAGCATTTCTGATGTTCAGCAGAAAATGTGGGCCTAGACCTAAGGTCTTAAGGCAGAATTAGGAGCTGAAGTTCATCCACAGTGAGGTCATATTTGAAACTGTGAAAACAGTGGGAGTTTTCAGTGTCCTTAGCCACCATCAGTCCAGGATTGCCCCCTCCCCTTCTAGGTTGCTCTGCATCCTAGATCTACGTGTCTTCCTACTACCTCTTGAATGCTTCTCTTACCCCAGAGCTTGCGGGTCAGCAGACAGAAGGGGGCACCCTGCATCCTCAGCCTCAGTGAGGACAAATCGGACCGCCCCCACACCCTGGTAGACTGTAAGGCTGGGTAGAATATCAGCAGCCCGGGAACCTGACAGGCCACTGCATATAGTTCCCACTTCCCTCTAGAGTCCACAAGGCTGGCACCTGAAGATGCAGAATAAGTTTGTGGAGCTGTGACGGGTGGGCAGAGGAAGGATTCTGACGTCATTTGAGCTCTTAATTATGGGTGTTATTGCAACGCTTGACAATCCAGGGTTTTGGTAAATTTTATTTGCTGTGTTTTGAAGAGGGGAGGGGTCTTTCTTAAAGTGCAGAAAAGACTATCCAGGGAGTTGCAAACTTTCTTATGAATGGACTATCACCCCTACTGTACCGCTCCTTCGCTGCCTACTGGAAGACCTATAGGCGCACCCAGCTCATCCTTCCACGACTAGGGTCCGAACAAGGCATTTGAGTCCGAGCAAGACTTTGGGGTTTAAGCAAGAATAGAGCCCGATGAGCGCTCGCACACGCACACACACACACACGTGGGCAGAGCGGGCGGTCTTGGCGCGCTGGAGCTAAGCAACTGGGCTTTGTTTGTGAATCTGGGCAGGGTAGGGGGCATCCTTCTGTCGCCGCGGAGCGTACGCCTCCGCTGAGGGCGGTGCGGTGCGGTGCAGGGGAGGCCCGACCACGCCGGTCCCCAGAGGTCCACCGCGCCCCCGCCGGCTGGGCGCACCCAGTGCAACGCTCACCGCCGGGTCGGCGGCCGCCGAGCACTTGGCTTTGGCGAGAGGCGCAAGGGGTGGGCGGGCTGCTTGGTTGGCGTTGGCGCTCTGCAGTGCAGTGGAGTGTTAGCCCAGCTCCCTATATGGTCGGGGATTAGCTCGGCGCTGCTGAGACTGAGCCAGGAGCGGGAGGAGGAGGAGGAGGAAGAGAAGGAGGAGGAGGAAGAGAAGGAGGAGGAGGAAGAGAAGGAGGAGGAGGAGGAGGAGGAGAAAGAAAGCGCAGCAGCAGTCAGCGCACGCGGAGCGGCTGCGGGGGGAAGGAGAAGCGCCGGAGGCTGGGGCACCGCCGACGCCTCGGGAACCATGGCCGAAGGGGGAGAAGGAGGCGAAGACGAGATCCAGTTTCTGCGGACTGTGAGTCTCCGCGTCGTGGTCGAGGCGGTGGGCAGGTGGGGAGGAGCGCGGAGCACAGCGAGGAGCGGCTGTACCGAGCCGCGGTCTGGAGTACCGGTGCCCAGACATTCTCCGCACCCGGCGGGCTGCGGAAGGGCCACCTTCCCGCGGGGTTGGGGGGCTGCGCGGCGAGGGGCACCTTCTCCTGCCTCTCTCTTCCTCCTCTACTGCCATCCCCACCCACAGACACCCACCCCAGGCTGCTTGCTTTCCAGGCAACTTGCTACTTGGTTTGAAACCTTTGATACCCAAACTTCCAGCCGGGGTTTGCTAGTGGTTGTCCTGATCCAGAGGATCAGAGGTGGAAGGTCCCCATAGTCTGTCCTCTGACATCCCCAAACCCCACCCCAGTCCCTTTCCTCCTCCAGGTACCTCACACACTGGGGCACCGGAGAGAAGAAGCCGATGGGGCAGGGGCAGGGGCAGGGACCGGGACAGGGGCAGGTGCTAGTGTAGGCAGCTGAGTCGGAGAAGCGGGCGCCGGGTCCCAGTTCTGGGATCTCTTGGGAGGGAATTCACCCAGCGCTACCCCTCGCACCTTAAGCCCCAAGCCATCAACTGCTGCTGGAGCGTTACTTGACTGTTCGAAGTGCAAGAGCCGTGACTTCTTCAGCTCCTGGTCTCCTAGCAGAACCGGGAAACCCCTGACTGAGGTTCCGCGTCACTCAGGTCCTCTCTGGCACCGGGGGGCGCTGCTCCGCCCCAGATTTAGGGAAGGGGGGGGCGAAGACAGTTGAAGCCACACCAACCATGTCCGCTTATGAGCTGGTGTGAAGCCTCTCATTCAAGGTGGACAACACTTTGCGGTGCGGAAATGGGGAGGAGAAGGGAGGGGGCGAGAGAGGAGGAGGGGCGGGGAGCAAGGAAGAATTGAGATGAGTTCTACCTCTGATTTGGGCCATATGACCTTGAGCAAGTCGCATAATCAACTCCTCCTAGCCTCAGTTTCTTTATGTGCAAAATGGAGAAAATATAATCGGTATTTCAGGGTGAGAAGGATTAAATGAGATAGTGAAAGTCATAATGTTTTGTAAACTGCAAATTGCTCTGTAAGTGTTAGATAATTTTTATGTGTACTGTCTAGCTCTCAGGAATTAAAATGAAATTCTTTATTTCCCTCTCCCTCACTTCTTTTTAAGTATCCCCCTCCCATACAAACACCATACAAACTGTCCTGGTGAAGGTCACCTCTTTGTTATTGTCCATCTTTTGGGCCATTCCTTCCCCTTCTTGAAGCGCTTCTTTTGAATTCCCTTCAGTTGCTCTTCAAAATATGGCTCCTCTGTCAGGGATAGGACCTGGGTCATATTTGGGGAGTATAGAAAGAACCCAAATCCCGCTTGATAGTCCTGAGGGGCCACAGGATTCATCTGTTCCTCATAAGTGTGACCTATAGACATGGACTCCATTTTCATTTCTTGTACTGCACACAAGACGGTCCTGCTTTCAGAACATAGTTGGGACTCATTCCAGCCTTTGTGAGATAAAACTGTCTGTCTCCTCACCCCCCAAAGCTCTGGGGAATCCCTTGGCTTTCCCTCCAAAAGGTGTCCTCAGTAGTGGCTGGATGGCAGCTTGTACCCTCTCCAGTCAGTGGTTTCTTCTGTTTATTATTAGTGACCTTCTAGGCACCATGGATTGAAGAGATTCCCTTCTGACAATTAGGGCCAGTATTGAGTAGGTGACCCAGGGGCCAAAGGCTTGGGATCCTGCTGGTTTTCTTGAGATTCCCATCTTATGTGTTTCTTTTGGCACCTGACTTTCCCTCTCCACCAGGCACTGAAACTTTTTGGGGGCACACACCTGTAGCCAAGGCTTACTGGAAGAGCAATAGTTCTTTTTTTTTTTTTTTTTTTTTTTTTTTTTTGTATGTAAATGTTAGCAGCAGCTTTATTTGTAATAGCCAATAACTGGAAACTCAAATATGCATAGATGAATGGATAAACAAGCAGTGGTACAGCCATACAAGGGCATACTATGCAGCAATATAAAAAGAATGAACTACTCATATAAGCACCATTGATGAATCACAAAATAATTATGCAGTATGAGGGGGAACCAGAATTATTTTCTGTAAAGGATTCCAATTCATAAAATTCTAGAAAATGGACAATAATCTATTGTAAAGAAATAAAAAATATTATAAAGGAGTCTGCCAAATATTGTAGTGAAATATTCCTAATCAGGATTATCATGATGGTTTCACAGGTTTATACATGTCAAAACTTAGCAAGTTACACATATTAAATAGGTGCAGTTTATTGCATGTCAGTTATACCCTAATAAAGCTTTAAAATGGTTTAAAATGAAAATCTAGATCTCCCACTCTTTGGAAAATTGGGTTTGGCAACTCCATATTGACTCCACCATCTCTCCTCATGGGAGGGGCAGTCTTGCCTTACCAGCAAATAATGGTGGGCAATGAAGGCCATTTTCACTTGAGTCAACAGGAATGCCGGCTTGAGTACAGAAGCCACATCCCTCAACTATGGGATTTACCTTTCTCTCCATCCGTATTTCCCTACCTGTGCAGGAACGGCCCTGATATGAACAGCCCAGACAGCCTATGAAACTCCACAAAATCTTTATTTTCTCTGACAATGACTTCAGCTACAAAGGACACACAGGACTGGAGATCTTAAGAATTTATATACTCTCATCCCATGTCTCATTGCCATTTTTGTGGATGCACTTTTAGACAAGGCACATTCCAACTATGTTGCAATCTCTAATAAGAGCAATAGTTCTTAAACACTATTTGGGTCATGGGCTTCCTGCCTCAGAGATCAAAGCAGGTGGACTCTTTTTAAAACTCATCCATGATACCCTTGTGAGATTCAAGGACCCAGATTAAGAACCCCTGCTGTAGGGTATTGTATATGTTATGGCTTAGAGCAGGGGCTCTTAAGTTTATTTGTTCCATGGACCCCTTTGCCAGTCAGGTGAAAAACTATGGACCTCTTACTAAGTCCACACTATACTGCATATTTATTTAATAAATATATCACACCTGCACCAACACATCCCCACAAGAATAACGTTTTTTCAAATTTCAGCTCAAGTTTACAGACCCCTTGTTAAGAACCCCTGGCTGAAGAGCTGTAAGTCCTAAGGGGCCTATTGACTCCATATGTGGCATTATTGACTCCTGCCCTTCTAGCAATCACCTTAAGTACTTTTTAGGTGTGTTTCTTACTTACCTTGTGAAGCAGCTTAACATCATCTTTGGCTTACTGGGGAGAAAATAACTAATGAAACTGAGACATAGGAAATGAAAAGACTTGGCCCTGTTTTTTCAGTAAGTTACTGGTAATTGTCATGACATAGTGTTAAATTAAATTCCCTGGCACTGAGCATTACTACAAGGGTTATTATCTTAAGGCTGAACTGTGACACCCTCCCTCTGTATCTGTGAACTAGACAATGCAATTTCTTGGAACCCAATCACCATAAAATTTGGCCTTTGCATAAGTTTTTTCCTTTATTTTGCTGATTTAAGGGAGTCAATCAGTGAGATGTGCCAGTAGTGAAATTGTTCTCACCTTTGAATATACCTGGGTTAGAGAGGGTATTTCATTTGAATCCCCCCACCTTTCTTGGCATTTCTCTCTTTTCCCCAAACAATGTATTTTAAATCATTTTAGCTTTATTTTCATCATATAATGCCTCCTTGCCTCAGCATTGTCCTGGACCAGAAGGTGGCTAGAATCCTATCTTTGAAACTGTGAGGTTTTAGAGAATTGCCATCACAGAGAGCAGGCACCTTTAAGCCTCCTTTTAAAATACACCGTAGAAGCATGGAGTCGAGGATCCTGCATCAAATTGTTGGTGGTTATGATGTCATGTTTATTATAATGACAACAATGAAAGCAGCTTGAAAGAGCCATGATGTGAAATGGGCCAGGATTACTGCAGTAATCACTACAGGTGTGTGTGGTGGGTTTTAGACAACTGCTAGGTGGTAGTGTTCATCTTGTGTCCTATGGCACATTTGAAGTCCATCCTCTCCTAAATTGGGACAGGACCTAAACAAGGGGCTTGGAGGCTTAAGCCCATCATGTTCACTAAATGCTCCTGTACCCCAAACCTTAAGGTGGCTTCACAAAATGACATACCCTCTTTCTGGCTTTCTGATATCACTAGCACTCATTTATGCCAATGAGCGAGAGTCAGTGAGACAGATAAACCTAAGAATTTTCTTAAAGGCTAAAATTTTACCTTCCGCTGCCGTTGGCAGTGGCATCATCCTCCCTTCTGATTGTTCTTGCTGACGTAGCCAGTGTCACTGACGTGGCTCTGAAGCTGCTCAGAAGCAGATAAACCTGCCAACCGCTGATCTGAAAGCCAGAAGTGATGGTGAGAAGAGTGACAATTACCCTATCTCCCAGACAGTTGGTTGAGCAGTTGGCACTGCATCATGTCTTGAAAGTGCCAAGGAGCAGAAGATGTTTCCTACCCTCATTTGTTCCCCCTGAGACTACAGTGTCCATTTTTTAAAAAATTGAAGCTTAAGCATATTTATTTAAAATACCACAGCCTTCTCCTTGCCAACCCCCTCTCTACCACAAAGTTAATTGAAACAAATCAAATGGAGAGAGACATGAGTTTCCATTTGTTTCAATTAAAGATTGGTCATAGAATCCTAATTTAGCCCTCCTTGTAGAAAGTGGCACCCCTTCCCTAAATTTGCAGCTCTCTAAGCATAAGAGGGGGTACTTGGGATGATAATCAAGGACTGCTCCCATAGTCATGGGTTCCCTCCCCCAGAGTGACCAGGACAAATCCTGAATGTGAGCACATGTCCCTCCAGAGCATGCTGTCCTAGGTTGGGATGGCGGTGAACTTGGGCTTGGTGTTTTACAGATTGCTTCGGGATGTCCGGGTTCCGGGGGGTCTGGGGTCTGCTTTCCCCCCCCCCCCGCAGCGGTCTATTTACAAAACAGCTGCATGATAACAGTGTCATGCTTTTGGTAGCTTTTCCTTGAGGAGGTGTACTCAAGCACCTTCCTGCTCAGGTCGCAGTGGCTCAGGGGGCTTGTGAGTAGAAATGAAAGGGGGTGTGAGAAAGCAGACCCCAGACACCCAGGTGTGTGGAGTTGCAGGAGCTGAGCTGGGGTTGCCGAATTAGGTTTGATGGTCAAAATGACAAAGTTCAGAATATTCCTACACTCTGTGCTTCCCAAGGTCACTTCAGGGTTTCCCACTTAGTCTCTTGTCTTTTGGCTTCACAGAGTTGATCTGATTAAAGACCTGTATTGGCCCAGCTGGATACCCAATATAGCCTCTTTCCCAAGGAAGTATCTCAGGTGGCTGAGAGAAGGGAGCTGGTCCTTTTCACAAAGGAATTAACTTGCATTGGTCTCATCAGCACTTGAGGTGGCAGCTCATATCTCTGCTGAGGCACTGATTGCCCATGACTGGGAACCTCATGAGGGATTTCAAGCTTCTAAGCTGCAGAGGAAGGAGGTGACAATGGTTACAAACTTGGAAGTATTTGCAGTGTGTTGTGGCATAGCCCCTAAGTAGAGCAAGACCAGGTCTGCAGTCAGTCTGTCTGATGTCCATGCATAGTTTTTTCTCATGCTAATATGATTATTAAGTCAGGATAGGGACACATAAGTGAAAGACATTTTAAACAATTTTTAATTCCTTTTCTATCATTGGTTTAAAAGAAAATATTTCTCTGGTTCCTTAGAGTTGATCTGAGTAATAAAATGTTGAAAAATAAAAGGATGGGAAGAATTTATCTTGAGAGCAAGTTACACTGGTAATTATTTTTGGAAGATTTGAGTTTAAATAGGTCTTGTATCTATGTTTATTTGGCCTCGTTTGCTTGTTTTGTTTTCACTTCTTGGGAAGGATTTTTTTTTCATATTTCATAATTTTACTTTTCCTTACTAATTTGACTTTTCCTTTTACTATTTAACAGGCTTATAATTTAGAAGCCACGGCTTCATCATGTTTGAACTGTCTTGGTGTCCCCTGAAGATTTTCACCATTCTCTTATGTGGGCTGGGAGTTCTTGTGTCTTAAAAACTCAGTGCTTTAGCTCACTTCCCACAATTCCATACCCCGATAAACCCTTCTAAATTAGCTCTGTCCTTAGAGCTACCCTTAATACAAGATTTATCCAGTAGGAGTGGAATGATGTAATAAAAATAAAATTAACTTAGAGGCAGAAATTCTCATTTCTAGACCTCGCTGTGACCTTGATCAAGTCACTGAGAAAGTTGAGGTTCCCATTGTATGGGGCTAGATGCTGCCCTTGCAGCTTCACAGAAGGAGACGACAGTAATTCCAACAATACTCCAAATGAAAGAAGAAGTGTGCAGCATAGAGTATTATCATTGTGTATCTCCCACACTGGGAACCCAGTTCTGCTTGTGACTGGATCTTCTTGTTGATGAAAAAGCATCAGAGTTGCCCTTGCTGTCTCTGCCACACCTCACTTCCGTCCCAAAGTTGTTGGACTGCCTGTAGTATTGGTCTAGCCCCAGTATATCTGGGCCCTTACCTGACTAAAGCAATACCCAACTTTTCTCAAAATACTTGATTAAAAGTCTTGAGAAGACAATTCAGTTTGTGGAATGGCCTTCAAATGGCCAGGTAGGTACCTAGGATTCCAGCCACCAAATAGAGATTTCAGTTATTATTCTCACTTCTCAGAAAATGACCAAAGTTACTATTTCCCATAGAATCACCCCTTCTTATTAAATCCCATCTCTTCCTTTCAAAGCTATCCCTTTCCCTACCACCAGTTTCCTTAGTGAGCCCATTCTTCCTTTTCCCCAGAGCAATGGAAAGTGGCTTTTCTGTGAAACCAACCCAGTTTTTCCCTCCCAGGGATTTTGCTGTTTAGGTCCATTTGTTTGGGGAGTTGAAGCCTTTGAAAGCACCTGGATGAAGCAGATCCGCTGTGGTGGAGAGCACAGCCAATGCTGACACTGCAGGACAACAGTGCTCTCCAGGGAGCCAGGTTAGGTCTTCTGGGTGGGCTCAGGCTGGTGTCCTCTGAGCCATCTTATTATTTGGGAGCCAATGGGTAGTTTAGGGACAAAGACATTTCCAGCCTCTGCAGTTTCTTTTGGGTCAGTGAGTTTGCCGTCATGGCACCTATTCAATTCAGAGAGATGGAAGAAAAAATGCTGGCACCTCAGCCCTGATCCTGCTACAGGGATGAGCCTCTTGAGGTGGTGCCAAGACTTTTTTTTTTTTTTTCTCAGAGACTGATGATGCAGTATTCAAAAATAAAAGAGCTGTGACTCCTCCTCACACGCACGTACTCCATCTTCTAACTCAGAGCATTTTGCTGACTCTACAGTAACCTACTGGGCTCTTGTCCTTTGAGTTGGGACACAGCTTTACAGGTAGGACACACTGAGGCACCAAGTCTTCTTTCTTTTCCTTTCCCTTCTACCTCCCCAGACAGTGAACTCCTTCCTTATTAATTAAAGGTCTCCCAGTTCACAGACAGAATTGTTTACTTGAAGAGGTCTTATTTTTATTGGATTCAACACAGATTACAGAGATTCAGAAATTTCACTGAAAGTGGAGTTCTTGCCTCTGGGGTGACAGATGCTTTTGGAGACAGAGCCTCTGTTGCCTGTGCAGAATCTTACAGGATGCCATCAGCTTTTCTACTGAGTTCAGTTTGTATGTGGTTTTAAGCTATAGGAACCAGTCAGCTTTAAGGAAAGTTTAGAGATGAGAGTCTGGGTTGGGATATGTGTCGTCATGGCCTATGCAAAGAGGATATCTTTCTACCTCATCTGCTTTTGCTTGTTTGTTTTAAAATATTTAAATAAATTATTTTAATAAAGTAAAAGTACACATCATACAGCTTGATGAGTTTTCACAAACTGAATACATGCATGTAGATAGTATCCAGATAAAGAAATAGAATACAACCAGCATTCCAGAAGCCTCCCTATGGCCTTTCTAATCACTATCTCCTCGCCAAGGGCAACCATCATCCTGATTTCTAATAGCAGAGATTAGTTTTGCATGGATCATTTTTTTTTTTTTTTAAGATTTTATTTATTTATTCATTTATCCCCCCCTTGCTGCTTGTGCTCGCTGGGTCAGCTAACCACGCCGTGCGGGCGGGCTTGCCTTCACCAGGAGGCCCCGGAAACCGAACCCGGGGCCTCCCATATGGTAAACGGGAGCCCCACTGATTGAGCCACAGCCGCTTCCCTGCATGGATCATTTTTAATACTTGAGATAGCCACTATTATTTCCATTTTACTGATAAAAAGCAAGAAAGCAGAAGGTTTAATAACTTTCCCAGAGTCACATAGTTGGTAAGTTAAAGAACGTAGATTTGAACCTGGGTCATATAACTCGAGAGCCATGTCCTTTACCACTCAGCTTTGGTGGGAGAAGATGGGGATGGAGGAGGCGGAGGTATTATAATTCACCAATTTAGTAATGGTTTCAAGTACTTTGTTCTGGAAGTTACACTAATCTTCCAACAGAATCACTTCACTATAAAGGCCATTGGAGCATGCATGTAGGTGATGGCAGAACATGGTGTATAAAACCTTTTGGAGTCTCTAGGTCTTGTAGAATTACCTTTCTACATTCTTTTTTTACCTGGTAGCCTCCAAATCTCTTGCACTCGACATTCCCCTTTATCCAAATTTGTTCTCAGAAGGAGGAGGTATAAACTAATTCACACTTGAGATGAGCTATGTGTTTTTCACTAAAGACAAATCCCTTGTCCAATAAGGCCACAGCTAGTCAAATAAAGGGAATGACTTCAGGGATCAGGAGGTCCTTCACGTGCCCAGGCCTTGCACCTGGTCTGCTTTTGAGATAAGACATTGCCTCAAGAAATTCGCTGTATCAAAGTACTGAAATGCAAAATGGTCAGCTAAGCAGTACTATTAATGATTAGCATCATTAACAGCTGAGCAGTCAGTTCCTGAAGGCGTAAGGATTGGATTGGGGAATGATGAGGACGTGGGAGCATTACTGAGAGGGCAAGCCTGAGTGGGCACGTATTGGTGCCCTGAGGAGGCAGAAGCAGCATCAGGGAACAGAGGCCTGGGTGGAAGCAGAGGAAACTCCATCTTTACCTACATATTACCTTTGATCAGAGGAACCTTGAGCTACATGGAAGAAAGTAGCCAAGCTCATTTCAGGCATTGGGAAGAATACTCTCTGCAGCCAGTACTGGTGCTAATAGAGGCTTTGTTTTAGATAATTCTGAATCTGAGACAACAGGAAGAAAAAGATTTCTTTTCATAAGACAAGGTGGCTCTATGTCAAAGTGAGAATTAAGGTGCTCCCTTCCTGAAATAGAAAAGTGTCAAAGTGACAAGGGTCTATTATCAGTTATTATATTTGTTGATGGAGTACTCATTGTAAACACCAACAAATGCTCCAGAGTCCCTGAAACCAACTTAGAACAGATCCTAGTACAAAAAGAGGAGAATGCCCAAGGGAGCTGTCTTCCCTCAACAGAGCAAATAGAAAAGAGCCTTACTGGAATATACAGGTATCTAAATAGACCAGTGACAGAGTCTTGCATTAACTCTCTCATAATTTCACAGCTGAGTTCTCTAATGGACCTGAGCAGAGAGAGCTTGTCAGAGGGACTACAGGAAGAAATGGAAAGTTCTCCATCAATGGCACATAAATGTCCACAGTACAAGAAGTATTGATTAGAACTGCTGCACTCCATGCCAGGGACCAGATCCAGAGTGTAAATAGTAGTGGGGCAGTAAGGGGGATCCAATTGACCACACCCGCACATTGAACCAAAAGCCGCATCTATCCAAGTGAAAATCAAAATAGGGGAACTATGAAAGATGTTTATGTGGGAGGTTATGGGAGGTGTGGGAGGTGGGAAACATGGGAATCCTTGCAATTTTTGTGTAACATTTATGTAATCTAAGCATCTTTTAAAATAAATAAATAAATAAATAAATAACAACAACAAAAAAATAGGGAACTACTCCCAGAGGAGCGTAAGCCCCTCATAAGCACCTGCATCCCTTTCATCTAGGATACACAGCTTTTGTTCTGAACTATAGCCATGGTTGACTTCCAGGTTGTCCTCTCTTCTGTCCAGGCTATACAAAAGAGAAGAGTCCCAGAATAAACCATAACCATAAGTCATAAACGAATCTCCTTTCTTTGCAAGAGACATTTTTGGCTTGAGAAAACCTAATGGACAGCATACCAATTTAGTGGGAAAAGGCAGAACTAAAGTATTTGCTCTATTTGGGTGGCATTTCTATTGCCAGATAACTGTAGGATTGTCGGCTATTTCCTGGGTTTTAGTTCATCTACTTATAAAGGCAAGGTAATGATGAGTACCTTTTAGGGATGTCTTGAAAATAGGAGTGAAGGGATTCTGAATCTCCTACAGGAGAACTAGGTATGGATATATGGAGTGTCTTGAGATAATAGTTGTTTTCAAACTACCTGTTTACCTGAAAAGGTTTCTATCAACCTATGGCATGAGTCCCGGAATACAAAGGTCTTAAATTCCATCTACTTCAAGGTACCTGTAGATCGGAGGGATCAATATAGGGACCAGGCAAGTAAGTAGATACGTAAGTTGGGTTTTATTTACTCAGCAGTAAAAAGAGACAGACCTGGTCTATACATTCAAATAAAAAATTCTTCAACACTGCCAGCCAAGCAAAACACATCTGCAGCAGAATTCTGAGCTGCCTGCCAGTTGCAGCCGTGGATGAACCCTCAGATTCAGTTTGAATGAATTCATTCCCTAGAATGTGCATATGTTTTTATGAGTAGGATGAGGCTTACAATACACATCAAGGTCTTTGGATGAAAATGTCAACATAAAAGACGAGGTATCATTTATCACTGCATATTAGAAAGGGATTGGCAGGTAGACAGATAAATAGAGCTTAATAAACGATAGACTCTACCATCAAAATGAATTCAGATTGTGCTAGCCTTTAAACACCCTTTAAAATTGTCATATAGGTAAAGATATCATGAAATTTAAAGTAAGCAGGGTGTTTTAGTTTCCTAGGCTGCTTATGCAAATACCATGAAATGGGTCAGGGAAGCCGATGGGAATTTATTCACTCAGGGTTCTGAGACCAGGAAAATATCCAAATCAAGGTATTGTCAAGGCAATATTTTCTGCCCAAGATTGGCATTCTGGAGCTGGCTGCTGGTGACCCTTGGTCCTTAGCTTGTCACATTACAGGGCAATTGATGGTGTCTGCTGGTCCCTTCCTGCTCTTCCATATTCTGTTTCAGCTTCTTGCTTCCTGTGGCTTTCTCTCTCTGTGTCTGAATTTCACTCGCTTATAAAGGACTCCAGTAGTAGGATTAAGTCCCATCCTGACTGGGCTGAGCCACACCTTCTTAACTGAAGTAACCTCATCCAAAGGTCCTACTTATAATGGGTTTACATCCACAGGAATGGACTAGATTTAAGAACATGTTTTCCTAGGGTACATACATTTTTCAAACCACCACACAGAGTATCCAATCAACATTTATTGACCAACCACTCTAGGCCTGGCCCTGAACAAAGTACTGGGAATTCAAGAGATGACCAAGACATCTCCTTACTGGATGTCTCTAAGAGCTCAGGGTCAGGATGGAGCTCACAGTCTTGTTTTGAGGTAGCAAGGATATCAGTCACTTCAGATGTATTTATAACAATTAATTGAACTTTTCTGTGCTGCTGTAGTGCAAACATGTTCTTATTAAAATGTGTAACCTTGGGGGAATTTACTGGCTTCTGTTCCTGTTTCCTCATGTGTTAAATGAGGATAATAATAGTGCCAATCTCGTATGATTAAATGAGTTAATCAATGTAAGGTGCTTGAAACAGTATCTGACACATAGCAAGTGCTTAGGAAATATTAGCTATTAATATTATCTCAATAACAGTGTAAACATTGACATTAGTCACGCTTGTTGCTCCACAAATCATTGGACATTTGTTTTATAGTTGAAAAGTAAAAAGGGACAAATACCTTGTGATTATTCCATGGTCTTGAGTCATGACATTCTGCTTACCTACAAATATGACCTGGCCTTGTGGAAGCAAATGAGCCAGGAATGATGTGGCCTCAGGAAGATACACTAGCAAGTCAGTTCTCAGACGGTCTACTTTGTAAAGCCTCTTGATGCAAATGCTGATTGACTTTTCCCACTGGCAATTTTTGATTACCCATGTCATTGGATGGACAATACGTTTGGAGAATCCTAAACCACAAACAATTCATTGTGCTTGGGTTGGTAAGGTTTCTTAAAAAACCTATTAAGTATAGGGATTTGCTTTCCTGGGAATTCAGTGTATTCCCAACAACACAGGTCAACCCTCTGTTCAGTTATGTACCTTTTCTGATAACTTATCTCCAAGGATGCAAATAATGAACCTAAATTAATATTTGATTCTTATACTTCAGTGTCCTTTCTCCTGAGTGGAACAAGCCTCTGATTGTTTCTCCTCCTCTCTGACATCTTTTATCTCTCTGTTTTCCATGGAATTAAATTGGATAATGTTGACTAATCTTTTTAAGAATTTTCCTGGATGAGAGTAGATGTTTCCTAGTTTAAATGCTCTGCTCCTTAAGAGTGACAGGTGTATGGAAAGTCTAGGCACATAGGCATGCTGGTGGCATTGTGTTTCTGATTAGGTTGGATCATGCTAATTGGCTATTTATCCTCACACATAAACCTAGCCCCAACACTTAGAGCTTAATTGGACTGAATAGGTGGGAAAGTTAATGAAATCATAATAATTAATCATAAAAAAAACATTAAAGCAAGCTTTCCCTAAATGATAGAGAATGGGTGGGCTTTTGATTTCCTTAAAAGAGATTTCCTCTGACCCTGAAACTGGATCTTTCACTAGCTAGCAATTCATTTCACTTTTTAAGTTGTGAAAAAAAAACTAAACTATCTGGACAATCTAGTTCACTTTTTCCAGTCTCAATTTCCTAAGCTATAAAATGACAAGAATTGTAACTAATTTTCAGGGAAGGGTCAGTATGAAATGACCAGACCCTGAGAATCTCCAGAGTAAGAACCTAATTTATTACTAGTAGTTGCCCCCTTGCTCCAAACATCTGACAGTTCCTGTTAGTTAGGAAGTCTTCAAAATACATACTTTATAAAGTATAAAATGGTATAGGGAGACGGATATGGCTCAAGCAATTGGGTTCCCATCTACCATGTAGGAGGCCCAGGCTTTGATTCCCGGGGCCTCCTGGTGAAAGGCAAGCTGGCCCGAGTGGAGAGCTGGCCCACATGGTGAGCTGGTCCACGCAGCAGTGCTAGCCCACGTGGAGAGCTGGCGCAGCAAGATGACACAACAAAAAGAGACACAGAGAAGAGACAATAAGAGATGCAGCAGACCAGGGAGCTGAGGAGGCGCAAGAGATTGAGCGCCTCTCTCCCAATCTGGAAGGTCCCAGAGTCGGTTCCTGGTACTGCCTAAAGAGAAGACAGGTAGACACAGAAGAACACACAGAGAGCAGACAGCAAGCACAAAACAATGAAAGGGAGGAGGGAAAATTTTAAAAAATGGTATAAATATGACAGACATGCACAGTAGAATCTGGGCAACAATAAAGTCTGATTATACATGTGTAGAGCTCATTATTCTAATCAAATAAAATGTACATCAAAGTTATTCTGAGTCTTTATTTTTATACCCAAATATTGTACTTGCTCATAGTTAGGCATAATTGTACATGGTTCACATAGAAGACTACAGTTAGTATTAATTTTACTGGCCAACCAGACCAGTTTTTTTTTTTTTTTTTTTTTATTGATTGTCCTAGGTCTCTCCTATTATCAACCTTAAAACTGATGTTTTTCTGGTACCACATATCACTTCCAGATCACCATTATTACCATTGTCATCAGCATCAATACCATTATCACAGGCTGTCTCTGATAAGAGAGTAGTTAAAAAGCATAAAAGTAAGAGTTTGCTTGTCTACTATGTGATATGATATAATACATATTTTAATAATGCTAGCTCCTATTCCCCAATGGCTGAGAATTCCCTTTGTCACAGCCCCAATGCCATGCTCAGCCCATGCTTCTACAAGCCACCTGGGATCCTGAAGCAGCTGCTCTCCAGTGATATGGGAACTGTTTTGGGGTAGAAGATGTACTTAAGCTGTTTATTTACTACAATTAATTGAAAAAAATCTAAATAGCTCTCCCACCTGCTCCCTAGAAGCCTTAGCCAAACAAAAACCTGTGGGTGTGCATGTGTTCCTGCTTGATTTTCTGAACACATGAAGATTGCAGTCCCCAGTTGTGCTTTTAACAGACAACAGGAACCTGTGCCTGACTCCCAGCAGTTCGGTAGGTGATGATAAATACATCCAGGGCTTTGCATGTTAGTCAAGGTCAAGTCCTGGTGAGGCCTCCAGAATACACATAAGAAGCTAAATATGGCAGAAAACCAGAAGGGGCTCCCAGATCCAGTCTACACTCCCCAAATTAAATGAAAATTTAAAAAGCAGGTTTGTTGGGGTGTAAGGGTAAAAGATATTATTCTCTCCCTGGCCAATAGGTTAGGTATACTATGTCATTGGAGAGGATATAACACTTAACCCCAGACTTTTCTCTTACTATATGATAAGGTGTGTGAAATTCCTGCCATTCAAGATAGTCCTTTGGATTAAGGCATTATCTCTAAGCAATTTGTATTACCTTGTGAGGGGAGTTAGATATTGATATACCTCCTCTTGGATTATCAGATTATCTAGGAATAAAACTTTGGTCTGGTATTGTGGGATTTAGAGATTGAAAGATAAAGGGCCTCACAGGTAGAATTCCATAGTAGGTCTCCTGGGGGTAATGGCGGGGTGGGGGGGGGAGAGGGTGCTTTAAAAAAAAGATGGCACCTAAAGGGTAAGGACAAGGAGCAAAGATGACAAGCAGCACCAACTTCACAGTTCCCCCCCAGCCTTATTTTGTAGATGCCAAGATCTTAGGTGGACATCAATGCTTTCCGTTAATAGAATAGTGACTCTGTTGTTAAATGTCTCTTTTGTCATTGCTTATCTTTCTTCATCTGTTACACTTATCGCCATTTAACATACTACCTGTTTTACTTGTTTGTCTCTCTCCTACCACCCAAGGGCCAGTATTTTGTCTATTTTGTTTTCTGTGCTAAGGATGGTGCTTATACATAGTAGCCTCTGTAAATACTTATTGAATGAATGAATGAATCCTCACATGCTGGCCTTTTGCCCAGGTCCTTACCTCACTGAGCTCTTTCTTGGTCCCCCTGCTCTGTGCCCTCATGGATGGTAAGACTGATGTAAGTGAAATACGTGATACCATAAAGATAAAAACCCAAGCATATCATATAATCATTCGGGTGGGGGTACGTGGGGACCAATATCTCAGTTTCTAATCTCTGAGTCATAGGAAGCCAAATGGGAAGACTGAGAAATGAGAATGGCTCTGACATCACATTTAAATGTGCCTGAGTCTCAGGATTGTGCACACATATGAGAAATTTCTAGTCCTATATAGAATTGGGAAATGGATATGGGACGATTCCATATGTATAAGACATATGTCTGCTCTGTGGTTCATTGATACCAGTTTGATGACTATTGATATTTTTGTAGCTTTTGTGTTTGCAAACTAGTGCTTAGTTGAAAAAAAATCGAAGGCTATTTTGATGTCAGTCTACATGGAAAAGATTTCTGTGTGCTTTAAAAATATCCAGTCGCTACCAGACACAAACCAATAACCACCCTATATGGACTCTTTTTAAAAATTTTTTATTTTTATGTAATATATATTTTTTAATCTTTAAAAGATACTTAGATTACATAAATGTTACACAAAAAATATAGGGATTCCCATATATCCCCACACCTCCCACATAAACATCCTTCATTAGTGTGGCACATTTATTGCAATTGATAAATGCATCCTGGGGCATTGCCACTGAGCATGGACCATAGTTATTGTAGTTTACACTCTCTCCCACACAGTTCTTCAGGTTATGGGAAGATATAAAATGGCCTATAGCTGTCATTGCAGTGTCATTCAGGACGATTCCCAAGTCCCAAAAAAGCTTCCACATTACACCTGTTTCTCCCTCTCCCTGCCCCCAGAGCCTCCAATGGCCACTGCCTCCACATCAGTGTTATGATTTCTTCCTATATGGACCTTTTAGTCTATGTTGACAGCAGATACCAGCATCCTCCACTAGGCTGTGAACATGCACATTTAGAGCATCAGTTCAGCCATTATTCATCTCTACAGTTGAAGGGATTGATAGTTCAAGTTATTGACTAATCCAAGATTGATTTTTGTTTAACTTTGAGACATACTTTACTGTTTTTGTGTTGTTTCTATTTTTATCCCTATTTCCTCTTAGTATTAGGTCCACTGTGGAAACTGGAGGTATCCTGTTGAGGGTCTCTTCTTCTGATATTTCCTCCTATAGGGCCCTGAATTCCTGTAGGACTGTGAGGAAGTCTTTCTTTCTTGTGTGAGTCTGTTGAGGAATTTTTTTTTCAGTGTCATTGAGCTAAACCAAAGCTAATGCCTTTCTCAAAGAATCATAAGACAATTATATGTAGATAAATGTCCTTGGCAATCATCTCTTTATTTTTGTATGAGGAAACTGAAATGCTATCCCTTATCTATCCATCCATTCAACAAGCATTTGTTGAGTACTTACTATGTGAAAGGCATATGCTAGCATCTATGGATTGATGAAAGATTGGTAAGATATGTACCCCATTCTCAAGGATCTTAAAGTATATCAGGAGAGTTAGACATCTAAAGGACTAATTATAAAGCAGGACAAAGGACTTATTAAATAATGATAAGAGTTATACACTGTAGAAAGAATAGTTCATTTCAGCTAGGGAATAAAGGAAGATTTGAAAAGAGAGGGAACATTTGAACTGGATGAATGCTATAGGGTGTTGGTAGATAGAAGTGGGGTTAAAAGGACATTTGAAACAGAGGGATCATCATAAAGAAAAATCCAGAAATGTGAAAGTGTGTGCCTTGTTCAAGGAACTATAAAGTCTAAAGTATAGGGGGTGCATGAAAGAGTGTATTGGGGGATATTTTGGAAGTAAATCAAGAGTTTCTGCAACTGCAAACAAGACAGTTGCATCCATCTGTCCCATGGGATCTAAGCCCCCTCTTAGTTAGAAACAGAGTGAGCATCACCATCCCAATATCCTCAGGATTGTGGAATGAACAATGGACTAAAGCAGACTTATTATTATTCTACTATAGACTTCTTTTTATTCTAGCAATGGAAGAACTTGTATCACTGATATAAAGGCAGTGGCCACTAGAGTTTCTGAGGAGAGGGAGAGGGAAGAATAGGTGTAACATGGGGGCAGTTTTGGGACATTGAAATTGCCCTGCTTGACATTGCAATGACGGATACAAGCCATTATACATTTTGTCAAAACCTATAAAACCGTGCAGGGCACAGTGTAAACTGTAACTAAACTATATTCCATAGATGGTAGCAATGCTTCAGTATGTGTTCATCAATTGTAACAAATGTACCACATTAATTGAAGATGTTGTTAATGTGGGAAAGTTTGAAAGGGATGGTGGGGGTAAGGCATATAGGAATGCCCTATATTTTTGATGTAACATAAATGTATCTAAACTTTTTAAAAATTAAAAAATTTTAAAAAAGATAATCTGCCTTTATTCTTTAGGTCATGGAGAACTAGCTAACATACATACAATTAAGTCTAAATATTTCAAAATACATGCTGTTAGTTCACTACTGCATGGTTTTGATAAAGTAGAAAATATAGATCATATTAAGATGCTTTTTATATTGGTTTCTTCAATTCACAGTTGTATATCTGGTGCTTTAAAAACCTAGTTGGCCTTTTAAGGACAAATATAGATCACTTGAGCAACTGTATCTGTAAAGGCTAAACTCTAGAGGTCTTAAGCTAAAAGAAATAACCTCCACTGACAAGGAATTGGTCTTGCCCCTTAAATGGAAATGAAAGAAGAGTTATGGAATAAGAGCTATTCTATCACTGTAGAAAGTAATTCTTATTCACCTTGGCTCAGGATAAGGGGTTTGAGGTGACTGAAAGTGAAGTAGGTACTTCTATAAGGTGTAGAAAATAGAAACTGATTAGCGTTGAAGGACTGTAACCCTATTAAAGACCCCATCGAGGACTCTAGCTGTTAGAAGTTAAGTATCAGCCATATGCTCATACCTCATACCTCATAAACTTGTATGGCCTCCCCCACCTTTGCCAGAGGGCCATCCCCTACTCCGTGGTACACACATGACTAAATATCTTCCTGGTGGCAAAGTCTTCTTTATTCAGTTTTCTTTCCTACAGTATTCATATCAGTGCTCCTATTTGGGTACACAGTGGCTCAGTGATTACTTGAATGAGTTTTCAGTCATTGCTTCTGCAAGACCTCATTTCTCAGACTATTCAGCAAGTATTTAATCAGATCCTTCCAAATGGTATGCACTTTCCTAATTACTTAGGAAAAGATACTTGGTATTCAGAAATAAATCACAGGATCCATTCTGAATTAGACAATGTGAACTTCTAATAGGAATGACTTATTTTTCCATGAAGTTTAAGAAGCGCACAAAGCTTATATTCCAGTGAGGGAGATAGATGATAAACATATAAACAATGGTTACATCTAGTTTCATAGAGCAATAAAAGCTATGAAGGAAAATAAAGCATAATCAGGGGATGGAGAGTGACAGTGGGTGGAGATCTGGGTGTTTGTTTAAGTCAGATCAGGAGGTTACATTTGAATCAAGCTCTGCATGATATGAGGCAGAGTCACAGAAAAAAATGTGAGGGGCAAATATAAAAAATTAAAAAAAGAACGAGAACAAGTCAGAGACCATGAGGCTGGAGAGGCTGGTGTGGAATGAGCAAGGGGAAGACTAGAGGACATAAAGTTAAAAGTAGGCAGGGGTCAAATCTAATGGGGTTTTGTGACCATGTAAATGCTATCACGTGGCAGGCACTATTCTAAGTGTTTTTTATACATTAACTCATTTATCCTCATATCATCCTATGATGTGGGCAATGTTATTATCCCTGATTTACTCATAAGAAAACTAAGGCCCAGAATGGTTAACTTGTTCAAGTTCACACACTCTGGATGAACCAGAGCCAGACAGTCTGGCTCCTGAGACTGCACCCTTGACCACTGTGTTCTACTACTGTCTTTAAGTAGTAGGGAGTTAGGATATTCTGAAGGGAGGCTACTGGGAGGTGTTAAGATGGAGGACCAGAGTCAAGAATTCCAGCTTCCATGTAGAAGGGGAGAAGTGGAAGTAGAAAGATTTGTTGGAAGGTGATTGTAGTGCTCCAGGTGAGAGATGGTGGTGGCTTAGAACAAGGTTTGGTGGAACGCTGAGCTATGTCAAAGACGGCTCCATGTAGTGATTTTGCTTGTGTGCTTTATGTGTCTGTTTTGGTTTTGTCTTTATTTGGAGTGTAGCAGGTTGCATTTGATGAATGTAACACAGTCAGACTCATCAGCACTTTGTGGAGGACCTCACCTCCATTCCAGGTAGCTGTTTCCCCAGGAGCAGTGTGCTCAAGTGACAGAGCCCTTCTTACAGTTTTATGAGCAGACTTGAGAGAACCTATTTTAAGATTGGTTTTCAGAATGTAACCTCTTTATCCTACTGTATATTTTTTAAATATGTTAGAGTTAAATTCTTTCTAGACAGACATACTTTGAAAGAAGAATCTTTTACAATGGATTTTTTTCTCTTTTAAATATTAATTTAAAAATGTTCTTGGTGCCTCAGCACATAACAGTACATTCATATATTTAAGAAGGCAAAATAACCTGTTTTAAATTTATTCCTCCTATTATCTTATACCTGTTTAATTAGTTGATGTTCTTATAAAGTTGATCAGTAGCTAATTCCAAATTTTAGGAAGATGTACTGAAGCATAGTCTTGTTTAAGTAATTTTTGGTAGCAAATTAAGTTGTTTAGGAATAAGCTCTTAGTTTCTTTCTTTAGCCTGTAATAACAATGCTTCTAGTTATTCTGCTGTGACAAAAATATATATACATACAACATATATTTACATATTATACATTATATATTAATATACATTATGTTAATATACAATTATATATTAATCAATAATACATATTGTTAACATATGATTATATTATACCTGATGTATAATATAATTATATATAATAAAATTTTAAAATTATATATTAAAGAAAGCTTAACATGGTTTTAGATATGGAAACAAGGCTTTACTTGTTTCAAACTTGGGGTTACTAGTACAACATGAAGAATCACTATAATTTTATTTTTATTCTTTATTTTCTTTATTCTTTATTCTATTCATCCATCCATCCATCCATCATTCAACATTTATTTATTGAGAACATATTATGTGTCATGAATGGCTAGGCATTAGAAGTATAGAGAATAGGGGGAAAATCCAAGATAGCTAAGCCACAGTTCATGCCTTTAAGAAGTTCATAGCCCAGAGATGGAGAGGATGTTTATGATACTTGGCTGTAGGTACTACAATGTAGAGAGGTATAGTGTTCAGGGCTCACAACAACAAAGAGAGAGCAGTGTTTTAATAAGCACAGTAGGGGAAGGTTTCATAGTAAATTTTGTTTTTAAGTATTTTGAAAAATAAATATGAAATTTCTTGGAAACATCTCTGGGATTTCTACCTATTATCTTATACCTGCTTAATTTGTTGATATTCTGATAAAGTAGATCACTATCTAGATAGTAAGAATCAACATTCTCTCTCCCTCTGCTAACAGAAAGAAGACACTAAAAATACTAGGCAAGATTTTTTTTTTTTAATCTTCTTTCATGGATGGTTGACCTGTCAGGAAAGTGTGAGATTTTCTTTAAAGCTGAAATGACGCTGGCGTGGAGCCAGGTGGAACGATTAGAGGTCTTGGGGCCGAAACGATCTCAACCTATTCTCAAGCTTTAAAGCTGAAATTATAAGCAAGCTCCAAACCACAATTTAGCCTTAGAGCTTCAATATAGCCCAAGAACTGGATTTGCCCTGGAGGTATCTGCCCACACTAGTGGTCTAGAGCTTTGGGATCTGAGACAGAGCCTAGGACCCCAAATAAGGTGAGTGGTCAAATCAGAGACTCCTGTGAAAAATCCCTTTTCTCAAATGATGACAACTTCAGTTGGTGAATTAGAAAACCCACAAAACAAGGGCAGATACCTTTTACTTTTGGCTCTGGAGATATAGATAGATATAGATAGATAGATATAGATATAGATATAGATATAGAGATAGAGATAGAGATAGAGATAGAGATAGAGATAGAGATAGAGATAGAGATAGAGATATAGATAGATAGTTATGTGAAAAAGGTGTTTCCTGAGAAGTCCTTACTACAAGCCTACACTCATCTGAATTTAGGGACAAAATCCACACTCCTTGTGTGGCCAGAAAACTCCAAGCTGGACATTTTTAGTTTAAAGTGGTCTTAGATTGGTAGTGTCCTATTTTTCTGAAGACATGCACTTTAAATATATTCCCATAGATATCTAGAAATTAAAACTATAGTAATTAAAGATGAAATCCAATGAATGGATTAAACAGCAGATTAGACAGAGCTGAAGAAAGAATTTATGAAGAAGAAGATACAGCCAAATAGCTGGACTCTTGAGGGCTCTGGAGACATCCAAACACTATAGTCAGTGCAGATAGCTCAGGAGTTTGGTGCCTTGTCAGTGGGCCCTACTTTGGTATTTATGCTCCCCATATGACAAAGTTGGACTCAGTTGTGGTTTCCTTACACATGGCTCTTCTGTCCTTCTATTTGAATCTATAATTAGTACTAGAGTTGGTAGGTGTACATCCAAAAGACTTAAATCTTTGGGCTGTCCATGTGCCAACTAGTCCCTGAATCTCAATGGAGTTTCAACACCTACTCTCCATTGGTCTTACCCAGGATAACTAACAAGGAGATGATGATGGACAGTTACCATACCAAGGAAATGAGAGAGTCTACAACTGCAAGCAAGAGAGTCTCATCCATCAGCCCTATGGGATCACAGCCCCCTCTCAATTAGAGGTGGAGTGGACATCACCATCCCAGAGTCCTCTGAATTGGGGAATGAATTATGGACTAAAGTAGACTTACTGGTATTCTGCTATAGACTTATTGTGATTCTAGCAATGGAAGAAATTATATCATTGATGTGGAGGCAGTGGCCACTGGGGGTTCTGAGGGCAGGGAGAAGGAAAAACAGGTGTAATACAGGGACATTTTCTAGACTTGGGAATTGTCCTGAATAACATTGCAATGACAGTTACAGGCCATTATAAATCTTGCCATTACCTACAGAATTGGGTGGGAAAGAGTATAAACTACAATGTAAACTTTAATGCATGCTTAGTGGCAATGCTCCAAACTGTGTTCATCAATTGTAATGAACGTACCTCACTAATGAAGGATGTTGTTAATGTGGGAAAATGTGGGAGGTGTAAGGAGCAGGGCATATGGGAATCCCCTATATTTTTTATGTGACATTTGTATAATCTAAGCATCTTTAAATATAAAAAATAAAATATAGAAGAATATATATATTATTGTAAATGCATAGGGACACTGATCTTAATAAGACGTTCAGTTCACCAGGAAGCTATAAAAGTTTTTATTGGTATATATGTGAGAATATAAAGCAAAATGCTCAATGCTATAGGAGAGATAGATAAATCTGCTCTTTAGTGGGAGATTTTTTTGAACACTTTTCTCAGTAATTCATTGATCAAGCAATCAGTAAAGATATGAAAGACGTGAAAGATACAAAAAATAAATTTGAATGAAAATTTATAGATACTATACCCAACAATTGTAGAATACATATTAATTTTAAGCACACATTAAAAATTATAAAAATGAATCATATACTAGGCCATGAATCAAATTTCTACATATTTTAGAAAATCAGTATCACATAAACCATATTCTCATTACAGAAAAAATTAAATTAGAAATAAATAACAAAAAGATACCTTGAAAAACTATAGGTTTAGAAATTTAAAAAAACAAAAAACTTTCTAAGTGACCCACGAGTCAAAAAAAAATCATAATTGATATTAGAAAACACTAAGATCAGAAGAGTAATGAAAATACTACAAAGCAAGACTTGTGTGACACAGCTAAAGCAATATTTAGAGGAAAATCTGTACCTTTAAAGCAGTAGTTGGCAAACTTAATCTGTAAAGGGACAGATAATAAATATTTTTGGCCATATGTTCTCTGTCACAACTGCTCAGGTTCGCTGTTGTAGCACAAAAGCAGCCATAGACAACATATAAATGAAAAGATGTGGTTGTGTTCTCATAAAATTTGGTGTGAAAACATAGTCAGCAAGCTAGTTTTGGCCCATGGGTCTTGGTTTGTGTCCCCTGCCTTAAAGGCTTATATTGGAAAAAGAGAAAGGTTGAAATAAAAGAATGAATTGTTCGATGCAAGAACTTAGAAAAAGAGCAGATTAAACCTAAAGAAAGAGGAAAGAAACAGTAAAGGCAAGAGCAAAAATTAATACATAAAAATTTAAAGCCAAAAGCTCATTATTCTAAAAGACTGCTACAGCCTGAATCTTCCAGAAAGAAAAGCCCAGGCAAGGATTAAGGTTTCTGATATTTTTATTTGGGAGGTACAAGCCCAGGGCTATGAGAGTGAAAGTAAAGAGCTGTGCAATTAACTGTCAAGGGGCACAGCATGCTGCCCAGCAAGTACATTCATTCAGCAGTATGAGCCACAATTCAAGTTTGAAAGTGGAGGTGTGTATTAGTTTCCTAGAGTGCTGTAACAAAGGTAACAAAGTACCACACAACGGGTAGCTTAAAAGAACAGAATATGTGCTCTGTATGTATGTGTGTTCCAGAGGCCAAAGTCTAAAGTAAGGTGTCAGCAGGACTGTGTTCTCTCCAAGGCTCTAGGAGAGAATCCTTCATTGGCTCCTCCAGCTTTAGATGTCCCTCTGCCTTTCTTTTATAGAGACACTTGTCATTGGATTCAGGGCCCACCTAGATAATCCATGACGATCTCTTCTTGAGATCCTTAATTTAGTTACATCTGCAAAGACCCTTTTTTCCCAAAACATTCACAGGTTCCAGGGGTTAGGACATGAACATAGGTTTTGGGGGGCCACTATTCAAGCTACTACAAGGAGAGATCCTGCAGAGGTGCAAGAGAGAGAAAGAAAGAGGCAGTCAAGGGAATCTGAGAGTGCATTTAAGGTTTGTGTTGCAATACTATGACCAATAAAGCTTCTAAAAGACAGGAAAGACTGATCTAAAAAAACACATTGGTAAACAATATTTGGAACGAAAGGAGTACATAATTAATGTAGCAGTGATTTCAAAGAGAAGAGAATATTACAAACCACTTTATGCTACTCCTTTTGAAAACTTAGGGGTTAGGTCAAATTCATAGAAGATTATAAATGATTAAAATTGTCTTATGACATTGATGTGGAGGCAGTGGCCACTGGAGGTTCTGGGGGAAGGGAGAGAGAAAAATAGGTGTTATAAGGAGGCATTTTCAGGACTTAAGAATTGTCCTGGGAAACGGATGTGGCTCAAAAGGTTCGGCGTCCGTCTACCATATGGAGAGACTGGGGTTCGATCCCTGGTACCTCCCGGTAAAAAAAAAAAAAAAAAAAAAAGAATTGTCCTGAATGGCATTGCAAAGACAGATACAGGCCATTAGATATCTTGTCATAGTTTACAAAATTGTGCAGAAGAAAGTGTAGACTACAATGTTAACTATAATCCACGCTTAGTGGCAATGCTCCAAAATGTGTTCATCAATTGTAATGAAAGTACCACACTAATGAAGGATGTTGTTAATATGGGAAAGTGTAGGAGAGCTAGGAAGCAGGGCATATGGGAATCCCCTATATTTTTTATGTAACACTTATGTAATCTAAGTATCTTTAAAAAAATAAAAAAGTATAAGAAAATTGACTTATGAAGAAAAAGAAAATTGGAATGTTTCTATAAACTATTAAATAAAATGAATCAGTGGATTAGAAATAAAACTTTCCCCTAAAACAGGGCTTATATACTACTGTAGGCAAATTCTACCGGAAAAAAAAGATCAAGCAACTGGTAATTCCAATCCTGCAAAACCTTTTAAACAAGTATGAAAAAAAGAAACACTCCCAAATTGATGTATGAGGCAAGAACAGCCTTTATACTAAAGTTAGTCAAGGATTATTTAAGAAAGGCAAATTGTAGGCCAAGTACACTTTTGAACATAGATGTAAGCATCCCAAATAAAATATTATCAGACTGAATTTTTCAATAGATGAAAAAGTTAATACCTTATGATAATCAGTTGGTACGGTCACTTTGGGAAACAATCTGATGTCACTTGATAATGTGATAAAGATGAACATACAAATATCCTGTGGCTCAGCAATTCTTCTTGATATAGCCTCTAAACTAATGCACAGCTATATCAGGTCTGTAATCAACTATGTTCATAATCTCAAGTAACTGGAAACAACCCACATGCCTATCAATAATAAAATGGATGAAGTGTGCATTTGGTATATATATTAATAAATTAGTTATATAGAGAAAGAGGTGAAAATAAATTAACTACAGTTAGCGCAACAATGTGGGTAAATTTCACAAAAATAATAGTGAATAAAAGAAGTCCTAGAAAAATATGAACATTTGTTTCCTCTTATAAACAAACAAAATTAAATGAAATACATTTATGGGTAAATACACATACAGTAAAAATATAAAGGAAAGCGAGAGATGATAAAACACAAATTAAGAATGGCAGTTGCCTCTGTTAGATGGAAGAGAGTAGGTAGTTAGAGAGCTTCCAAAGACTGGTAATATTCTGTTTCTTGTATTAGTGGTGGAAGTTATTATATCATATATGTGAAATTTCGTAAAAAAGAGATAATGGGCATTTTGTGACAGGAGGCAGAAGAATTCCACATATTCTTACTGAGAGGTTCTGGGAATGCAGAGGTGTGGCTCCTGCTACAGTTTGCAGAGGTAAAGGTGAGATTAAGGACAGCTAGGATTAGAAGAGCCTTGCCTGACATTAGTGTTTTAGATGGAAGACTTCTGACCTATTTTGGAGAGGTTATTGAAGGAGTAAGACCAATGACTAGGGGACCAATTATAAGACTTCAGGCAAGAGACGACAAAAGTGTCATCAAAAGTAATGGCAGAATGTATAAAGAAGAAAGGAAGGACTCGAAAGATATTTCAGAGGTGGAATCAACAAGATTGGGTGCTTGGTGGATATGGGAGATGAAGGTGACCTCAAGGATTCCAGCTGACAAAATCAGAGGGCTAAAAATGCCATTACCTGAGCTGTGGAACACCAGAGGAGGAATGCTTGCATGATTTAAGAGAGAAGAGGAAAAGACGACATATGGAGCTTGGAGTGTTCATGGGCACTTTTCTCCAGGGTTGTACTGACCAAAGGACATTTGACCACTGTCCTTCCTAGAATACTTTCCTAGTACTATTGCCTGCTTTTCTTTGAAATAAAATGCAATTTACCTTGTTATTTAATCATACTTAGCTTTGTTTGGGGGGAAGTTTTAGATTATAGAAAAGTTACAACTATGGCAGGGGAGGATCACTGGTGCAGGGTGTCAGTGGTGGGGGGATGTGTGGGGAAGGGCACACCTGGGGTGTGCCTCTATGGAATATGAATGTGTTAATGTGATCATGGTATGTAATCTCAGTGGGTGGAGACCCACACAATAACCAAATTACAAAATATTAAATTCCCATCCTGGGGAGTTCTGCTACATGCTCTAATAAGGTGGCAAGAATCTCTAGAGTTCATAGGCAGTGCCTAATAAAAGAAGACAGACCAATACACCAAGCCTAGATATTAATGATTGTACTTATGAACCTTATTCTTGTAAAATTGAAACTTAGCCTAATAATATCCATTGCCTAGGAGTTACCTCCTGAAAACCTCCTCGTTACTCAAATGTGGCCTCTCTCTAAGCCAAACTCAGCATATAAATGCACTACATCCCCCCCCCCCCCAGTGTGGGACATGATTCCCGGGGATGAGCCTCCCTGGCACTGAAGGAGTCTTACCAAGCACCAATTAGCAATGTATCTGGAAAAAGACCTTGACCAAAAGGGGGAAGTGGTAAATGCAAAAGAGTTTTTATGGCTACGAAATTTCAAAGTGAGTTGAGGTCATTCCAGAGGTTACACTAATGCACATCTTAGGAGGATCTCACTAACTCCACAGTAAACAAAACCTCAAACAGTGCTTCCAAGGGCTCTAGAGACATTTGGACACTATAGGGAAGGCACACAACCCCATGAAATCAGCACCCTGTCAGTGGGCCTTACCTTGGAATATATGTTAACTTATTTCCCCAATGTAACAGAGTTAGACTCATTTATAATTTCCCTACACATGATTCTTCTACCCCTTTTACTTGAACCTATTATTAGCACTATACCTTTTAAATATATGTCCCAGATTCTTAGATCTTCAGTTTGTTCATATGCCATTTGAGCCCTGAATCTCAGCAGAGTTGTAGCCAACACCTACTCTCCAGTTCATTGGACTTGCCCAGGACAACTAACAAAATGATGATGATGGACAACACCCATCCCAAAAAAACAGAGAGTATCTACAACCGCAAGCAAGACAGTTCCTTCCATTTACCCCAAAAGTTCTAAGCCCCCTCTCAATCTGAAGCAGAGTGGGCATCACAATCCCAAAGTCATCAAGATTGAGGAATGCACAAACATAAGGGGGGAATGTGACCATGGACCAACGTAGACTTATTATTTAACGGAAGAATTTGCAACATTGATATAAAGATAGTGTTTACCAGAGGTTCTGAGGGGGGTGGATAACAGGTGGAACATAGGACATTTTGGGGCCATTGAACTTGCTCTGAAAGATGTTGCAATGACCTATAAAATTGTGTGGTACAATGTATAAACCATAATGTAAACTATAGACCATGGTTAGTAGCAGTGCTTCAATATTTGTTCATCAATTGTAACAAATGTACCACACTCATGTAAGGATGTTAATAATAAGGGAAAATATGAAAGGGGGAGGGGGAGATGTGGGGTATATGGGAATCCCCTATGTTTTTTATGTGACTTTTCTGCAACCTAATACTTCTTTAAAAATAAAGTTTTAAAAAAGTAATAATTGGCTGGGTTGGGGGAAAATACACCAAATGTAAGATATAGGCTATGGTTAATAGTAATATTTTGGCAATGATCTTACATAGTTTTTAACAAACTTTTCACAGCAATGCAGGTGTCGGTGGTGGGGTGATATATGGAATCCCTGTATGATGCTATGCATGTTTGTTTTGTAAGTTCACAACTATTACTATATACCTTTTGTTTACATATGCTTGTGTACAAATAAATTTAAAAAAAGAAAATAAATAGAATTTTTGAGAACCCTATTTACAAATGAGTCTCCACACACAAGACTAAGGATTAGGACCTGAACATGTCTTTGTAGGGGACATGATGCAATCTTCTATACCTTCGTAGAAACTCATTTGTTTCTTTACATGTTAGAGTCTTGTTCCAGAACACTAGAATCTCTTTCAAATGTTTCTGTCCAGAGAATCAGGAGGGCTGATCCTAACCTGGCCCAACAAAAACAGCAAGTATCTTCTTGGGCAAATGACTTTTACTGCACTTCTCTGCTCCTCCTCTGAAAATGAAGGTGTAAGGACTAGAGGGTGGTTCTCAAATTTAGCATGCTCTAGAGTCTCCTGAAGGCTTGTTGAAACAGATTTCTGGGCCTCATCCCCAGAATTTCTAATTCAGTAGACTGGGGTGAGTGAGAATTTGTATTTGAGCAAGTTCCCAGGTGCTGCTGCTGCTGGTGGTGGTGGTGGTTCAGGAACCACATGTTAAGAACCACTGGAATCACATGCTCTATATGGCCTTTTTAGCTTTAGCATTCTATGATGATTCTCTGGGAAGTAATACCTTGCAGCCTTTTAAAACTGTGGTTCCTCATATGAATAACCCAAGAAAGAAAATGATTGGGTCGATGGTTTTCTCAGTTCTCCCAAGGATAATACGTAAGCAGCACCGATCTAGGTGCATTGGAAGGATGTTAATTCATCATCAGAGATTGGATGTCCTAACACATTGAAGGTCAATTCTTTTGTGGATCCCCTTTGGGAAAAGAATGCTTTTAGAGGTCCAAGCATGCTGAGTGGCCTCCAGTATTGAATTTTACTTCCCCACGAGTTGGTGACCACAGTCTGCAGGCAGGGGCAGAAACACCATCTTACCGCTCACTGCCTTTTGCCAAATAGGTTTAAAATAACATCAAAAGATGTTAGCATCCCAAAAGATTGTAAGTCATTTCTAATTCAGTTTTATAATTTTCCGAGGAAGAAGTTAAGGTTCAAGGATGACCTACCCAAAGCCACATAGCACAGCCGGGCCACAGCTAGAATTTAGACCTTAATGATCACCTGGGCAGTCCAGGTGCTCTATACCTACTCTGGCATGATAAACGAATGATTCAGCAGGGGAAGTCAGGGAATCAACATGGGAGTGGATGGGCAGGATTTCTGCTTTCCAGTGGGAGCGGCAGGTCCTGCCCGTGCAGCTGTGATGGGGTGGATTATTTCAGCATTTAGGACGCTGGCATATGTTACATAAGCACTCCTGCTGGAAGCTTTTCATTGACTTCTGGTGCCTGCCTTCTGCAAATATCCATAATGTGAGGTTTAGAAAACTGACAGTGTTGCATTGCCTCAAAACTCAATATTTACAAATTAGGAATAAAATATAAGATGATGGAAGTTACGCTGATAAATTTATAGCTGTTGAAAGTTGAGACGTGTTTATTTCTCAACAGAATTGGACCTTAGTTAGTTTCTTATAGTAAGATCACAAATCCCTTATGACAGTTTTCCTTCACATATCTCCTTGATGAGTTGATATCCATTAAATAATTACTGAAAATATATTAATAGGTAGGATTTCCATAACCTGCAATGGTTTGACTAAGAAATTATTTTCAATTTCAAGGAAAGTAGGTCTCCAATTTCATATACACAATGTTATCCAATGGTCTTTTTTTATACAGATAAAACCAATTTCTGTCAGTCAGTTTCATCATCTGAGATCTTTCTCCCATCCCCCAAACTCTAAATCAGAAACAGAGGCTTCTCTTAGAAATTGCATGGTTTTCATTTTTTAAAACAATTTGCTCCATCTATCTGAACCTATATATCAGATTTCTGGTTCATATTGCTCCTGTAATCAAACTCTAAATTTCCCTGCCATACCTGGAGACAACCTCAAAACCAATTCCAAAGGAAAAAAAGACATTTTTAATTGATGGAAATGCCCTGCTAGGTTTCAGACTTGCTTGGGACCCGTGACCACTTTTTCCCTTTCCAGTTCTCTCTTTTGAAAAGGGAATTTCTATCCTATGTCTGTCCCACTACTGTATTTTGAAAGCAGATAACTTGTTTTCTGGTTTCACAGAGCCTCAGATGGAGAGAAATTTTGCCCAAGACCATGCTCTGAGTCTCACCCATGACTGATTTAGATGAGATTTTGGACTACACTTGCAATGATATTAAGACTTTAGAGGATGATGTGAATGTATTTTGCATGTGGAAAAGACATGAATTTTGGGGTTGAGGGTACAAAGAGCAGACTGTTATGGGTTGAATTGTGTCCCCCTAAAAAGAGCTGTTGAAGTCCTAATCCCCAGTACCTCAGAATGTGACCTTATTTGATAATAGAGTCCTTGCAGGTAGAATTAGATCAATTAAGATGAGGTCATAGTGGAATAGGGCAGGCCTCTAATCCAGTCTGACTGGTTTCCTTACAAGAAGATAATGACAGACAGACAGACATGAGAGGGAAGAATGAAAGGCTGCATCTACAAGCCAAAGAAAGCCAAGGAATGCTGGAAAACACCAGAAGCTAGAAGAGGCAAAGAAGGATTCTCCTTTACAGATATCAGAGGGAGCACGTCCCTGCCAACATTCTAGTCTCCAGACTGTGAGGCAATAAATCTCTGCTGTTTTATGCCACTCAATTTGTGGTACTCTGTTACAGCAGCCCTAGGTCTCACAGCTCAGAAGTTCTGTTCAAACTCTGTCCTCTAGGTCCCTCATCAAGGGCAGTATTAGTGGGCAAATTGTGATATGTGCCAGGGTATCTCAATATCAATCTTTCATGAGGTCCTAGAGGAGCAGAAGTATAAGGCTTAAAAAAATCACAGAGTTTATTGTTTTTAATGTTCTGTCTTGTTGCAAGTATTTAAAACAGAAACGAACATCTACAATTCTACCTTTAAAAATGGAAATGAGAAATTGGAATTGGAATCAGGGAACAAGATTTTCTTACTTTTCCACTTGCTCATCATAAAAAATTTTGTAAGCAGTCATTGAGCTAATGCATGGAGGTCTCTTTACCACAAGTACTGTATTTTACAACATTGCTGTGGTAAGGAAAGAGAATCTGTTTCTACAGGCACTTTAAAAGTTCTGAGTTCTTTAAAAGCTTGTGGGTGGCTCTTTGCTCCCCGGTTTGTTCACCTGACCTTCCCCCACAAGCTCCTGATTTCCCTAACCTGTCCTTCATTGTCAAATACAAAGTTAAAAAATCCCTCATCTTTTATTCTCTTTCTCTTTTGCAGTCTAACAAACCTCCCTTTGTGTTTCTCTCTATACTGTTTTCTTCATGGAGCCTCCTGCTGAATCACACAAGAGAATTTATTTTGGGTTTTTGTCACTCTTTTGTGTGCCCCCTCCCACCCCGTTTGACTTCCCAGATGCTCTCACTTCACTGTCTTTTGAATTTTCTTGCTCTTTCCATTTTCAGAGTGTTTTGTGCTCACTCCTGTTTTTCACTGTCTCAGGCTAAGCGATTGTTCCCATCAGTAGAAAAACATTTATTTTCCTTTCCTGTCTACACATCTTGATATTTTCAAAATGGTTTGCCATTTATTATTATGCTCACTTCCTTTCGTTCCAGTTCTATTTATCAGATGAAGGAAGTAAAGAACAAAGTGATAGGAGTCCTGTCCCAGGAATAGAAGCAGGCTTTTACATCAGTTTCTGATTATCTGTCCTGGTTGGAGACAGCTTAACTACTTCATGATTCAAAAAGATGTCTTGGGCATTTGAATTTTTCTATACAGTAGTAATTCTTGATATCTTCTGATTTTGGAGCAGTGATTAGTGAATGCAGAAATGTTCAGAAGATTTCTAAAGCTGGCAGCTTCTAGCGATCTTATTTTAAGATTGAGAAAATTCCCTGCCAGTGGAAGAGTCCTGGTGTGTTGTCTGTCACAAGCTTAAATTCAAAAACGTGCTTCACTGGTTGAAATTTTTGTTGTTGTTTTGCAAAGCAGTAAAACTGCAGATTAATGAGAAGCTACCTGTGAGTACCAGCCAAAGAAAATGAACACTCTTTGCCCTTATCGAAGGTGAGGTTTCAGTCCATACAAGTATACCTGCACTGTAGATGGAAACTTCCCTGTTGACCTTGTTAATGAGCTTACAAGTACAGAAATATGCCAAATGGTTGAACAAATATATTTTGATAATGCAGAGTGGAATAATGAAAAGGTAATTTCTTCTTAGAAAATATTTTCCATTATTGACCCCTTGCCAAAATTCAAGCTAAAATTAGGAAAATTAGACCTCAATATGGCTGTATGCACTATGGCAAGTCTTTCCTAATAATGTTTTTTAAACTAAATTTTATTGAAGTATATCGTTCATATATAAACATACATAAACCATAAATGTATAGTAAAATTTGTGAATTTACAGCACAAATATGCATATCATCATACTAGGCTCCCATACATCTCCCTACCACCAACACCGTCCATTGTTTTGAAACATTTCTTACAAACTATGAAGGAGCATCGCCAAAATATTACTACTATAGCCCATATCTTACATTTGGTGCATCCTCCCCCCCAATTTACCCTATTATTAACACCCTATATTAGAAATATATATTTGTTATTGTTCAGAAGAAAACATTCTCACATTTCTCCTGTTAACCACAGTCCATCATCTACCACTGGATTCCCTGTATTATGTATGCAGCCCCATGCTTTGTACAATCCATTCAAAGCATTCAGTGAATCTCATTTTCATCACAGAGTTGCACTGTCATCACCTCAATTTTAAAACGTTTTCATTACTCCAAAAGGAAAAACCCCATACCCTCTTACACCCCCTATTGTTGTCCCTTAGTATTGAAATACTATTTTCTTACCATTGCTGAAAATATTACAATATTCCTGTTAACTATCATCTATAAGTTATGTTAGTTGTAATTTTCCTGTGTATCACCATATTCTTAGCACTTTGTAAAAGAAGAGCATTCTTCTATTTATACTATTAATCACAATCTTCATCCACAGCCAGAATCCCTATGTCCTAATAATGTTTTTGGTTCTCCATTTACTTTTTTAATATATTAATTCTTAGTGACAATTTTTTTTCCTAAAAGAAGTTTTGAAATCAGTCAGTTTATATAAAAAAAGAGTTTATTTTCCCAGGTAGAGTATTTTTCTAGGTTAGTTCTATGTTACTTTGAAGATTACCCCCTTCAAAACAGTTTTCAAACGTTTCCCCTAGACTCTAACTTCAAAGGCTGGTTCTAAGTGAAAGACTCTTGATGAGTATAATGTTACTAACATTTTAAAGATTGTTTCCTTAGACAACCAAGATCTAGTTTAAATTCATATAAGGTTAGTTTATCAAATCTCCAGTCAGTACGAAGCTGAAGTGGTGGGATAGGAAGTGTGATTTAATATACAAAAGTAAGACAACAAAACTTACAAGATCATATTTAATAAGTATAATGGAAAAGCCCTGGGCTTATGCATGACTGCTCATATAGGATGGTGAAATTCCCCATGCTATATCATGTTTTCAGAATTTTATTGTTGAAATCCACCTTTCTGATCCTCTCCACATTTTACAGGTAGGAAAGGGGAGTTCACAGACATGAAATGACTTCTCCAAATTTGCATAGCTGATAAATAGCACAACCAGAACCAGAACTTAGGTCTCCTGGTTTCTATTCCATTGCTTTCTTACAAGTTCAGTATGAAATAATTGTGCAATGTAGTTGCCAGAATATATAATGCAAACTCAGGTAAAATAAAATAGAGCAGAAAGTAAGCCGAGGTACTCTCCAATGACTAATGTACGCATTCAATAAATATTTACTGAGCACCCATTATGTGCCATGCATTGTGTTAGGTATGGCATTAACAATGGCTATATCAAATGCCATTAAACATTACATCATTTCAAACAGCCATTTAAAATGTGGGTTTTTTGTTTGTTTGTTTGTTTGTTTTTACATATTAAAACAACTCCTGGGGATTTAATGGCTGTCTTATGAGTTGTGAGGTCCCTGCATCTAGTCAGTCGTTGGATAAACACCAGGCAGGGACTCCGCAGAGAGGATTTCTGCAATGAATGAAGTTTTGAGTGAGATGGCTTCTAAGGTTCTTTACAGCTCTAAAGTCCTATGTTTCCTGGAAAAGCTTCTATAAATGTTTACATGACAGCGTTTCAGATATAGGCTCAGTATAGGATAGGTATTGGGTATCTCTAGACCTAAGAGGTTTTTAGATTCAAAAACTCTGTCTCATACATGATTCTATCCTAGTCACAGCGGAAGTTTAAAATTCTTCAAAATGCTCTATTTTTTCAGGGTATCTTATCAAATTAGAAATACTTCTTGAAGTTATTTAAAAAATGGTATGCAAGATTCTCTCCAACCCTCTCTCAGAAAAAGACACCAGAAAGAGTAAGAGGCAACAAGTCTGTGTTTGCTTAATTTGTAAAGGTCCTGAAAACACATTATAATACAAATTAATGTTGAATTTTTTTAATCAATAGGATTTAGTTTTTAAAACAGTTTTAGATTCCCCCCACACACACACAAAATTGACCAGATCGTACAGAGAGATCCCATATTACTCTCTCCCTGGGGCATAGATTCCCCTCTTATTCACGTCTTACATTAGGAAGGTATATGTGTTACAATTTATGAAGCAATACTGATACATTGTTAATAACTAAAGTCCGTAGTTGATTCAGGTGTCTTTTGATCTTACCTGCTGTCCTTCTTCTGTTCCAGGATCCCATCCAGGATTCCACATTGCGTTTTGTTGTCATGTCTCCATAGGTTCCTCTTGGCTGTGACAGTTTTGCAGACTTTTTTTGTTGTTGTTGTATTTTATGACCTTTATGGTTTTTAGGAGTATTGGTCATGTATCTTGTAGAAATGTTCCTCCATTGGGATTTGTCTGATTATTTTCCTCATGATTAGACTGGGGATTATGGGTTTTGGGAGACAGACCACGCATATAAAGAGTGCCACTTTCATCACGTCATCTCAAGTGTACTTACTACAAATATGATCTGTGACTATTGTTGCTGACCCTGATCACCTGGCTGACACCAGTGTTTGTCAGCTTTCGCTATTGTAAAGTTACTCTACCCCCTGCCCGCGCCTTTCCATACTGAACTCTTTGGAAGGAAATCACTTATGCACAGCCCATACTTAAGGAGTGGGGATTTATGCTTCACCTTCTTAAGGGTGGGGTATCTACACAAATTATTTAGAACTCTTCTTCATGGGAGATTTGGCTCTTCTTCCCCATTTATATCAGTATGGACTCATCCGTATTTTTTTATACCTATATCAAATAATTAGTTATAATCCAATATCAGTTTATTTATTTAACTGCTCATATTGTTCCAGCTTTGGTCATTTGGAACTCTTTCATTTGGCTCCTGTGCTCCTTTGACGTGTCCCATCAATTTTTTTCTTCACTCCTTACTTTTTGGTACTACATGACACTCCCAGGTTCATCTTGTATATTTCCTGCCCCAGTCCTAGAATTAGCCATTTCTCCAAGGAGCCCTGATTCCTTATATTGGAAAATGGAATTAGAAACAAAGTTCCAAGTGCTAGGTGTACTTGTTGCTCTTAGGGTGTTGTGTTTGTTATGCCCTTCTAGCTGATAGAGCAAAAAATATATATATGTGTGTATACTAACCCACAGGGGTTACACGTACTTAGGAATATTTCTATATGTAACCATTTGTATCTATATTAAATTAAATGTGAGTTCTCACTGATGTCTCCAACACTAATCCTTTACCACATGGATCATTCTAACTTCCTACCCTTGCTTATCATAAATTTCCAGTCCTCCAATAAGAAGTCTGGCTCCCACAATCTGTCATCCATTTAACCTAACTGCTCAATTCCAGTACACATGTATAGTGATATCAGAATTTTTAACCCATACCCTTGGGGGAACAACTTTATTATCTAGAGAACAATGCTTACGTGCCTTTAGTCCTACAGGTTCTCTTCATTTCCATAGTTACATAGGTCAGTACCTTTTCTCCACTCCCTTCAGTGAGAGTGTTTCACACATTTGTAATAAAGTTAGATTCTCTTATCACTCTTCATTCTTTCCTGAGATTCCCTGATAGCCTAAATGATTTTTTTAATGTGCATATATTAAGGTTCACTCTTTGTGTTATAAAACTGTGTATTTTATCGCTTCTCGGCCTTTTGGCTAAGATCAAGTGTAAAACTGTGTATTTTGACAGATGTATGGTGTCATGTATCCATTATTACAGAATAGTTTCATCATCCTAAAAATCCCCTGTGCTTCACCTATTCATCCCTCTCCCCATCCCCCAAATTCCTAGAAACCATTCATCCTTTACTGTTTCTATAATTTTGCCTTTTGCAGAAGGCAGTAAAATTGGAGTCTTATAACATGTAGCCTTTTCATTCAGGCTTCTTTTAGTTAGCAACATGCATTTAAGATTTCTCCATGTCTTTTCCTGGTTTGGTGTAGCACATTTCTTTTTATTGCTGAATAATATTCCACTGTATGGAATAATATTTCATTCCACCATGAATTTGTTTATCCATTTACTTACTGAAGGACACCTTGGTTCTTCTAGTTCTTGGCAATAATGAAAAAAGTTGCTATAATTTTCACGTACAGGTTTTCATGTGAACATAAGTTTTTAACTCAATTGTATAAATACCTAGGAGCATGAATGCTGGCTCATATGGTTAGACCATGTTTAGCATTGTGTGAAACTGCCACACTGTCTTCCAAAGTGTCTATACCATTTTGCATTCCCACCAGCAATGAATGAGGAGGGTTCCTGTTGCTCAGCATCCTTGTTAACATTTGGTATTGTCAGTTTTCTGGATTTTAGCCATTCTAATAAGTGTGCCATGGTATTTCATTTTTGTTTTAATTTGAAATTCCCTAATGACAAATGATGTTGAACATCTTTACATATGCTTATTTGCCATCTGTATATCTTCTCTGGTGAGGTGTCTGGATCTTTTGCCCAATTTTTAATTGGGCTGTTTTCTTATTGTTTGAGTTTTAAGATTTCTTAGTATGTTTTGGATACAAATCTTTTAGTGGGTATGTGTTTTACAAATATTTTTTCCTCAGTCTGTGGCTTGTCATTTCATTCTCTTAACAGTCTTCCTGTGTTGCTGAATTTTATTGTCATTTTCTTTACTTTCAGATGGTAATTATAGGGTTGAAGCCTCCTGTGTGTAGACGGGATCAGTTGTTCTGATACAGCCAGTGTTTTCTTTCTCCCTTTCCTACCTTGACAACCACTGGTCTGGATTCTTATCTCTGGGCCAAGCCTACCACACTTTGGAGCCTCTTCTTGTTGATTAAATTAGGTTGAAGCAATGGAGAGATAGGTCCTTGGAAAGAACACCTACCTGGGAGACCTGTTATTTGGTTCTGGCTCTGTTCATTCCTAGTTGTGTGGCTTTAAAAAGATAACGAGATTTCTCTGAGCCCCAGGTACTTTGGATCTGATACTCTTAAAGCTAGTAGTGTATGAGATATTATTCACAAGCAAAATTTTAGTGTCAGAGTGTTCGATTACTCTTACTGAGGTTTAAAGTTTTCTACTACAAACAGCTTTTAAAGTAGAGGCCCATTCCTGCTTCTGTTCACTCATGTGGTCATTTAGAGTCACTGTTAAAGCAGTAACTGGACTATTTCTAGAAAATAGGTCCAAGCAATTCCATATGTCTCACTTAACACAATCAGGACTTCGTGGTACTATTTGCTCTTCTCTTGGTATATTATATTTACTGTAGGCTTTGAAATCTACACTAGACCTAACATGAACTCTTTGAAAGTGTTTCCCAAATGGTGGACCTACTCTGTGAGGTCTTCTTCTGACATTTATTAGATCAAGTAAAAATGTTTAGCAGCAAACCCAGTATTGTTCCTTTTTCTTCACTCCTCTAAGTTTTATGAGTGCACTACTTATATTTAGTTTGAATTCCAATGAGAACAGCTTAAGTCAGCTGTGGAGAAAGTAGTAAGGTACAGCCAAGTCTGATTTTTGCATTGGTAAGACATTTCTGTTATTTGGTTTGCCAAGGGAAGCAATAAAGATTTTAAGTAGGATATCGATGTGATTTGATGTCTCTTTTGAAGAGATTACTCTTGAAGGTGTGGAGAGAAGGGATTTAAGGAAAGCAAGAGTGGAAGCACAGAAACCCAATAGGGAGCTATTGCAATAAGCAAAGCTAGAGATAATAATGTCTTGGACCAGGTGGTGGCAATGGAATTGGAGAGAGGGCATCAGATTTGAAATGTATTTGGGAGGTAGAGCTAACAAGACTTGTTGCTGGATTGAACTTGAGTAGGGAATAGGTGGGTGAGCAGCTGTACTGGTTTGCCCAAGACAGTTCTGATTTTAGCACTGAAAGTCTCACATCCCAGAAACCCTACCTGAGATGGATGGTCTCCCCAGTGAGGGATTATCCACTCTTTAAAATTAGGGATTGGATTCACAGATCATGAAGGTTCTTCTCACTCCTAAATTTCTATGTTGCTATGAGTCTGTGAGACAGTACTGCAGAGCAATTTTCCCTAACTGACAGAAGTTCTAATGGTGATCTTAGTATTTTTTCTGCCAGGGAGAGCTGAAGCAGCCACTTCAGAAGATAGCATCCTCTATAAGAATAACAGCTCCCATCTTTATAACACCTGTGTGAAAGTAAGTACTTTCCCTGTAGGGGAGATTCAGTTTCTATAAAAGAAAGAATATTCTAACCAGTTAGCCCTGGTAAAAGGAAGGCTGTGAATCCTCCCTTTGGAAAGAACTTTGAAGAGCAGACTGGACTTCCATTCATCTGAAGGCTGCCCAGAATGAAAAGAAAGGTTGCCATAACCTCCTGAGGTCACTTCTGTGACTCTTTGGCAAATGCTTTGAGTTCTACAGAAAAGAAGTTAGCAAATGGGAAATGTAGTGAGTATTTACTGTTACTACTCAAGATAAATGTTTAACATCCCATTTTCTCAGATACAGGCAGCATTGATGAGACACCTTTAGAGATGCATTTGACCTCTCAGCATCTGTCAAGAAATCACTCATAAAGGGACCATGGAGTAAGGTGTCTATTTGCTAGTGTTCCTATCCACTCAGCTGTATTTCCCTCTTTGGAATCTGCTCTGCCTCCCCCCCACCCTACTCCCAGCCTCCTTCTGATATATTATTGCCTTCTGTTTGCTGCTTTTTCCTGTAAACTGCACACACATGTGCAAACATTTTGACTAATGCTACATCTATAAAGCCTTGAACCTACCCATGGGGAAATATCAAGAGTCTTTTCAAAATCCTGTAAATGAGAGCATCTTTACAAAAAAAGAAAAACTGTTAAGTGTCAAGTATCACTTCATAATGCGGCTCTTGACTTCTTATTATTCAAGAATGCTAGGTCTGTCATGTATTTTGCAAGCCTTCTCTGGTATTGATTTAATCAGCTTTTTGTGCATGGTGGGAATTTAAGTGGTAGGGGTAGTGGGTAGTTTCTTGCTAACTCTCATGTATACTCTTTATAAAATAAGTAGTTCTTTCTTTCAGGGAATAGTTTATCAAGACTGATCTAGAAGCTTACCAGTTTCTGTGATCCTTAATTTCCTTAGCAATTCACAAGTGAAGTAGTTGTACTTTATTGGCCCATCTATGACAGAACTAGTTTAAAACCACTTGACAGCAGCATTCACCACATATCCTGACAACTAAAATCATGTCATTAACTGCTTTGACCAGGTTTGTCATCTTCATATTTTTTTTTTTCAAGTGAAGTGTGGGATTAGGGAAGATTGTTTTTTCACTATTTAATTGTGAAGATTTCTAACTTGCAATCATTATTTAATGGCAAGGGAAAGAAGACTCATTTTTATAACAATAGCTAATATTTAGCATCATATACTACCTCATAGCACCCTCCCCACTAGCCCTATGAGGTGTTTATTATTATCCCCACTGAACAAATGAGGACACAAAGGTGTACATGCAGTATTACACTACTGGTAAGCACTAGAGACGGGTTTGCTACTGCTGCGGGTGCCTCAAGGCAGTCAAAGCCATGGTGTCTGTCTTCAGGCTTTTCTCCTGCCGTGTTTCCTCAGGGAATCTCGAAGAGCTCTTTAATCCTGTCCTATGACATTCATAACCTAAACCTCCCAGGGTGGTGTTTCTTCTGCAGCAGCTGTCTCTCTGGAGGCCCTTTGGCCACTCAGGTTGTCAGAAGGAAATGGCTGCCTCTCACGTGTCTTCCGGGCTGGGTAGCACTTATGCCAATGGTATTCTTCTCGAATGGAGAGGAAGAAAGGTAGGTATCCCTGTTCCCTGCACTCTACAGTTGCGCACCATACCTCTTAGCTCAGTTATTCAACCTTTTAAATTTTTTCCTTTGAAATCCTTCATTTGTTTATTCAAATATAGTTCTTAAGTTACTTCCTGTAGGACCTTGTAGTAGACACTGTGGGGGAAACAAGACCTTCACCTGGGACATCCAGATGGAGCTGTCCAACAGATGAATATTGGAGTTGTACCTGAACTTGGGAGATAGGTAAGGACTATGAGTATAGATTTGTGAGGCATGTAGATCATGAGGTTCACTGACTTAGTGAAACAGCTGGGTGTTCTGGAAAGAGCCCAGAATTTGGAGTGAGAAGGATTGTGTTGGAGCCCCACCTCTGTCCCTTAGTAGATGCATGACCTCTGGCAAGCTGCTTAACCTCAACTAAACCCAAGTTCCCTTATCTCTTAAAGCAGAATAATTTTTATTACTATTTCATAGCATTGTTACAAGAGTAGCAATAAACTATGCTGACATGCTTTGTAATGTGTTATCAAAATTTCAGTGGTTATTATTATTATTGTTACTATTATATACCAGAGAGAAAACCAAAAGTGGGAGTGAACCCACATGGAAGTGGCCCCCTGGCTACAGTCTGTCACTTTGGAGGTGGGCTTAGAAGTCTGAATTTGAATTGCTTTTGTGGACCTGTCAGTGTGGGACTGATGCAGTAGAACAGACAGAAGAAACAACAATAATTAAGAACATATTAGAATAAATAAAATATGTATAGACAAAGGTTAAGTTACTTAATCTCTCTGAATCTCGGTTTCTTCCTTAGGAAAATGGGAATGATTATGTACACATCATATATTTATTCTGAGGATTAAATAAGTTAAAAGATATATACAAAGCTCCTATGATAGTTTTTGGCACACAATAAGCACTGGATAATTGGGCCCAATTACTGTTTAGAAGCAGCCCAGTGTTATAGTTAATAAGCCTTGCCCCTTGCTTTGACCACTTGCTCAAGTTTTCTGTTCCCTCATCTGTAGCTGGGCTTATCATAACAGTGCCAAGCATATATGTAAGCCTCCTGTTCATGGTAGACATTATTCAAAAGAGGTTATATAGTGAGTTAGTTGGTGGAGTTGAAATCCATGAAAACTAAATATTTAGGCAGATGGGACCAAATGGGAATTTTCTATATGTTTTTTTTTTTCTATTAGTTAGGGCCAGTTTTCTGGACTGAAAGCGTTTAGGGTCTGGTTCTCACCATTCCAGTGTTTAACTGGAAGACAGGTGAACCTGGAATTACCACGGGTGAGATATTTATGGGTAAAGATGAGTACCAGAAGTAGAAGCAAAAATCAATTGAATTTACTGCCCAAAATTATGTCGAGAAAAGGAGAGATTAGTTCATTTCATTCACTTGAAATAATATAGCCAAATAAAATATTAAATGTATGGGCTTATGGATTCATTAACTTCAGTAAGCATCATTGGCTATCAAACAGCAAATGCTGTTAATTCCAAAACAGTAATTAAAATGATTGGTATCTACGGTAAGTCACAGTTCACCAAAAATAATTTGCAAAAGCTATTGTTAGAAGTTTATAAAAAGAGCATTCTGTGGTATTCATTATATAAGAAGCACTGAGATGATCTTTTGGGGGGCTTACTATTAGCAGATCTGAGAGTGTTTTTGTTAAAAGCTGGTGATTTGGTGATTTCTGAAATTTAAGTGTATGAAATAGGCCACTGAAATTGACTTGAATAAACGATGAAAATATCAACACTGAAACCCTCATCTGTTTTTAAAAAGTGCCATCTTGGACTAGATTATTTGCTCTAGCTTAGCCTTGACTGAAGGGAGAGTCACTTTAAAATTGAATTTAATAATAGCAGCATACGCTTTCTTTGTAATGCCGAGCACTGACCTCTGTGATTCTATTTTCTCAACGTTGGCAGAACACTCCTCCTGGACAAGCAGAATCACAGTGTCATGGGCCCAGCCTTAGCTCCTTGAGGTCCTGGGCTGGGGGCAGGTCCAGGCAGGGCTGACTACAAAATAGGGAGTCAGGTGACCTAGGAAGACCCTGGGGGTGCAGCAGAAACCAAAAGCCAGGCAGCCCCTCTCAAGAGGCTTCTGAGAGAGGACCAAGATGCGGGATAGAGGCCAGAGACACAGGTCAGATCAAAGTAGTGTGCAAACCTGGATAGAGAAGGAAGGGGGAAGAAGGCCTCTGAGCTGCTGGGGTGAGGTCTTGGATGCATTTTAAGTAATATCTGTAAGTCTCCACCTGAGCTCTGACGTCCAAAATGCGATAATTTCTTCCAAGGCAGAGTAAGTCACCCAGGTGGGTAAGATTGGGGTTTGCTCTCTGGGGACCAATGTATGATTTAACTTCCCTCTATCATGGCACATATTTAGCATTCAGTAAATGGTAGGTGGTGATAGTTAACACATGGAAAGTGATGACTTTAGGGGCCACAGTTCAGCAGTATTACTCATCATTAAGTAATCTAGCCTGATGCTTCTTTGAAAAGGAGTTGTTCCTTGTGGTCCGTGACTTGTCCTCTGACTCTCTTGGAAATGTCTTTAGGATGTGGATGGCATGCTGCCCCATCCTTCTGCCATTAACTGCCCGAGTGCTTCCTCTGTTTTTGCTTTCTCCCATACAGCATGGTAGTGGACATGTGTGATAGTTGCAGGAAAAAGAAGTCTAAAAATTATTTAGGCATTTCTGGATTCCCTTAACATAACCTCAGTTTTGTTCTTGAATGGATCTGAGAAAGATTTCCTTTAAAAAAGCGAACTTGCTTTGTAGATCACAGCATGACCTGGACTTAATTCTCATCTACAAGTGTCATCCCAGATCACTCCATAACCTGTCACATTTGAAGAAAAGACCCTCCTACATTTAAGAACTTCTCCAGTTTTCAAAAACCTTCCAATTTAAAAGTAAGGATCTAGTTGTCCAGGCCAAACCATTCTGATTTTCTAATTTGCTGAATTTTAATTTTATAATGCCCATTTTAAAATGGGCATTACTATTTATAAATATACTGGAAAATTTAGAATTCATTTATGAATATTTTAATAAATAACCTCTCCTTTCACTAACTTTTAATTACCATTTAAAAATAAGCATACAACCCCTTTCCCCATTGACCCTTATTGTGTCTGGGGTCTTTTTGATGAAGAGTGTTTTACCTGAATAGCAAACTTGTATTGGACCAAATGGTAAAACTTCACCAAGAAGAAGGAGAAAAGAGTCCAAGCTCTTTTCATACCAATACTGAGTGCCTACTGTGCCAGGCACTACTGTAAGCCCCTTTCTATTCCATTTTCTTTAGAATATTCTAAGTACTATTCTAAGCACTATTTCAGGTGCTTAGACTATTCCAAGTACTTTTCATTTTTTCCTCAGAGACACCCTGTGAGGCAGGTACTCTTTTACTCCCAAACTCCCTGACCACTTAACCCAACTTCCACTGCTGCTGCCTCATCCAGGACACCATCATCCCTTGCTTGGATGTTGCTGTAGTCTCGTAACTATTGCCTCTATCTTTACCCACTTCCATCTCTTCTTCACACAGGAAACAGCACGATGCATTCAGAACAGAAATCAGCTCGTATCAAGTCATTTGTCTTCCCATTGAAAAAGATATCACCCCCTGTGATGAAAATGAGAGCCACTGAGTGTACACTTTGAATGGATTATGCAAAGCATAGGACTATATAACACAGGGAATCCTGTGGTAGAAGATGGATTGTGATTAAAAAAACACATATTAGAACATTCTCTCATGATCTATAACAAATATATAATTCTCATACAGGGTGTTAATAATTGGGTAGGTTGGGGGAAAACACAGCAAATGTAAGATAAGGGCTGTAGTTAGTAGTAAGAGTTAGACGATGCTCTTCATAGTTTGTAACAAATGTTTCACAACAATGTAAGGTGTTGTTGGTGGGATGACGTATGGGAGCCCTGTATGAGGATGTGCATGTTTGTTTGGTAAGTTCACAACTTTTACTATACATTTATTGTTTATGTATGTTCATGTATGAATGACATACTTCAATAATTAAAAAAGATTTTTAATTGCACATGAATTTTGAAAAAAAAAAAAAGTATCACCCCAACAACATAAACAAATAAAAACCTCCAATAACTTTCCAACAGACTGAGAATAAATTATAAATTCCTTACACAGTCTTCAAAACTCCCACAGGAACTGGTCTTTAGCCTCCCACTCTCAATCTTGCTTACTCAGCTTCAGCCACAGTGCTTTCCTTGCTGTTTCTCAACCACACCAGACACAGTCTGCCTCAGGGCCATTGAACTTGCTGTTCCATGTACTTGGGATCCTCTTTCCCCACATATCTTCATGGCGCTCTCTTGCTCTCACTTTCTTTCTCTCTTTTCACCGAGGTCTCTGCTCAAATGTAATCTCTTCAGAGAGGCCTTCCCTGACACCCTATCTAAAATAGCACCTCTGTCACTCTCTATCCACTTATCCTGCTTTATTTCTTTTTAAGATTTATTTTCATTTATTTCTGCCTCCCCCCATTGTTTGCACTTGCTGTCTACTCTCTGTATCTGTTTGTTTTGTGCTCGTTTTCTTTTTAGGAGGCACTGGGAACTGAACCTAGAACCTCCCATGTGGGAGGGAGGTGCCTAATCACTTGAGCCACCTCCACTCCCTGCTTGTTGTTTCTCTCATTGTGTTTTCCTCCTTGTATCTCTTTGTTGTACCATCTTGTTGCATCAGCTTGCCACGCTAGCCCATCTCATCAGCTCACTGTCTTGCTTGTCTTCTTTAGGAGGCACCAGGAGCCGAACCCAAGACCTCCCATGTGGTAGGTGGGTGCTCAACTGCTTGAGCCACATCTGCTTCCCCCTACTTTACTTTTATTAATGGTGTTTATCACTATGTGGCATTAGAGTATACATCTAGTTTAAGGCTTTTATTATCTGCTTCCCTTTTTAAAAATATATACTTTATAGGGGCAGGGACTTTGTTTTGTTCCTTACTATATCCCAGTGCCTAGAACAGTGCTATATATATTAATAAAGTTTATTGGGATATTATTTAAATACAAAATGCACCCCTTTAAATGAATGAATTGATGAGTGTTGACATATGTATACATCCATGGAACCACTACAACAATCACGATATAGAATGGTTCTCTAAAAGGTTTCCTCCTGTCCCTTTGCCATCAATCCCTGTCTATTCCCCTATCCCCAGCCCCAAGCAATCACTGATTTCCTTTCTACCACTATGGATTAGATTTGTGTTTTCTAGAATTTCATATAAATGGAATCATACAGAGTCTGGCTTCTGCTGCTTGGCATGTTTTTGAGACTCATCTATGTGGTTGCATGTGGTAATTTGTTCTTTTTATGGCTGAGTAGTATTCCATTGTATGGATGTATCACAGTTTGTCAGTTCACCTGTTGGTAGACATTTGGATTATTTATAATCTTTAGGTCTGTTGAATAAAGCTGTTATGAATGTTCTTGTACAAATCTTCCTAAGGATACATGTTTTCATTTCTCTTTAGTAAATACCTAGAAGTGGCTTAAATGTATTTTTCAAATGAATTTTACAAATGAGAATTTGGAGCCTTAGAGAGGGTAAGTGACCTTCCCAAGAACACACTGCCAGTACGTGGTGGAGCTTGGCCTTGAACCTGGGTGGTTGAACTGGAAAGTGCCTGAATTTATCTTTGTGCAGATAAATTTGTTTCATTAGCCCAATGCAGTTTAAGAATCTGGCATGGGCTGCAAGAGACAGGAGAGTAGCTTGGGGTGTGAGCAGTGGTTGGACACTTACTTTCTGCCTTGATCCCCTTCTCTCTCTGCTCCCCTTCCCGCTTCTCTTCCCCAGCTTTCTCCTCTGAGCACAGAGCAGTAGTGGCTGGATTGAGGGAAAAGCTGCTGCTTCAGCTCCTGTTCCAATTGGAGCACATGGCATGCTCTCCTCTACCTAGAGGCTTCTTAGCCTGAGCACAGCTGAACACATGGGCCTGGATACAGCTCATCAACTGTGCTGGCATAGCTTCACTACTACATCTTTGATATTTATGGCAAGAAATAGATGCTAGATCTCTGTTCTCTTGATTGATAAAGAAGCCCATTTTTTTCTCACCTGGGACTCTCCACTGGGTGCTTGTTAACTGTGTGGTAGAGAACTATTACAAAGGATAGAATCCATCAGCAAACTCACAGAACTAATTGGAAGGATGATAAACAAATATACACTAATTCAGTTTTTACAAAAACATCAAAGGAATTCTAGTGCATGATTGGTGGGAATGTAAAATGGTGCAGGCACTGTGGAAAGCAATATGGCAACTCCTCAAAAAGTTAAAATAGAATTAGCCTTTGACCCAGCAATTCCACTTCTAGGTATATACCAATGAAAAAAGGGTCTCAAACAAACACCTTACACCAATGTTTATAACAGCATCATTCACAATAACCCCAAAAGTGGAAAAGAGCCCAAATCTCCACCAACAAAAGAATGGATAAACAAAATGTGGTATGTACACACATGGAATATTATTTGGCCAAAAGAAAGAATGAAGTTGTGAGATGTACTACAACATGAAAGAAATGTGAAAACATTGTAGTCCGTGAAATAAGTGAGGTTCATAAGAACAAATATTATATGATGTCACTTAAAAGAGATACTTAGAAAATTTGCAGATATAGAAAGTAGATTAGCAGTTATTAGAGATGGGGGATGGGGAAATTTGCAGATATAGAAAGTAGATTAGCAGTTATTAGGGATGGGGGATGGGGAAAAGAGGAATGTTTGTAAAAATTAAAATTAAATTAAAATAAAACAAATGACTACCTGCCCATGCAAGGCTTTCTCTGTACTGGCAGTGTTGGGATCACACAGTGGTGATAAAAGTTTTCTATCAGTAGGATAGACTTCATGGAAGAGGGTGAGGAAGAAGACACTTGAAGGAGGTTTAGCATTACCTCCAGGACGAGTCAGAGCAGTGAAAGGCTAAAGAAACTACAAGGACTACAGGTGCACGGGCCTCAGGCAACATCCTAAACGTAAAGTGTGGACTAACTAAGCAGCAGAGAGGACTTGCTTCACTGCAACACAAACAGCTCCCCAGCTGAGAGGAGCCCCTCTCTTTTATGTTGCCCCCATGTGGAGTAGGAGCAGCTTGGCCAATATCTGAGCCAGTGGTATCCATTCCTATTGTGTGAGGAATAACCTGGTGGCACGTTAAAAACACAGATCTCCAGCACCTACTTCCAGTGATTCAGAGCTAATGGAGAGGGGATGGGGCTCAGGAATCTGCATTTTAGCAGTTCCCAGATAATTCTGGTGCCTGTCATCAGGGAACCACTTAGAGAAAAAGAGCTCTAAACCTAGTCTTCCTCTCTTAGCAGGGCTCCGTGGGAGCTCTGTGCAGCTAACTGAAGACCACCTGAGGCTTCCCACATGCCTCGTGGCAGATGGCCAGCCATGGCCAGGTACAGACCTCTTCAGAATCGTCTTTACCATATCCCCCAAGAGTAAATCCAACAGTGTTATTTATAACACATCACCCTTGCCTCCTGCAATGTGTTGCCTCGTTTTTTGTTGTTATTGTTATTGTTTTGTTTTGTTTTTTGTACTGAATGCTCTGCAGCTCTTGGAAATAAGAACTCTCTATTGGCTTGCATTGCATTTATTGTTTGGTATTTCTGTTTCCTATTATCTTTGCCTCTCTCTGTTCCAAAATGTACACCCTGATGTTTCCTTCTTCTTCTCTACATCATAGGGCTGTTGGGAGAGTTAAATGAATTACTGCATGTAAAGCACTTAGAACAGAGCCTGACACATACTAACCCTTCAATAAATGTTAATTGTCTTTGTTATTATCATCATCATCATGCATTTACACCTGTACATTTTTATAAGTACATGCATATGTTTAAGCCTTCTGCTCAAGTACATCTAGTGGCTCCCACTCTTCTACTTGGTAGGACCCCACTCCTGAGCCTGGCAGCTGAGGCTGACCTCGGCCTTCCTTGTTAGCCTCAGCCTTCTCTTTCAACTGTAGAGTGTTTGCATCGAGTTGAATTTCTCACTGTTCCCCCTCATGTTTTTCCACGTCTCTTCTCACACTAGACTTTGTGCTTGGAAAGCCCTTCTCTGAATATCTTATGTCATGACCTTCTTTCATCGTCTAGGACAAGACACAAAAGTCATCTCCCAAAGTTTCCCCAGCCCTCCCAGACAGTATTAACATATTTGTCCTTTGAAATCGCATGGGATTACCTGAATAATTTATCTGCACTCCCCCTATGACACCTAACACTTTCTACCTTGTGATAGAATCAACTGCTCTTGGTTCTTCTCTTCCCTATTGGAGAATAACAGCCATGACTCTAGGATGTACCTGACTTACACACTTCTTTGCATCCTCACCCTGTCCTAATTGTCTCTTCCCCAGCACAGTGACTCACATATGGTGGCATCTCTGTGCCCATTGGTTAAATGAAAAAAATAAAAATCCAATGAACATTGCAATGAGCAAGTGCACTCGTCAGCCTTAGGCAAAAGAAAGAAAACAAGCGGACTATGTATTTAATGCCCTCCTTCTTTCACCTCTCTTCATCTTTTGTTGAGACTCACGTTCCAGTGTGGTCTATGCTCCAGATCTTCCCTCTTCTCCTTCCCTCACTCCAGTTAAAACATCTTGGTTCTGTGTTAGGTATTTGGCTTGCTACCATTTGACAACTAATTTTTGTGAGTAGGCTATTTTGTGATAAATAACTTGAGGGCCTTATCTTCCATTTTAATCAGTACAGATTTCTAATGCTCGGTTTGGAGAAGCAGGGGCTCCTTTGGCCATTGGATTCTGGCCTGTGGCTTGAGGGATTTGGCCACTGGGATATGGTAGGAGTTACTACAATGGATTTTCAAATCCACATATGTACTAAGAAGTATGTGCTGATTAAAAAAATAGTCTTTAGACAGTAGTATTGGTAGGGTTTTTGTTTTTTTTCCAAATATTTTTAGATTTTGTTGTGATGAGTAAACTGAAATTATTTAAAGATTACTGAGCACATACTTTTGGTCAATTTACATTTTCTCAACTATGGGATGCATTTATGGGCTACTGTGGCTACTGAGTACTGAAAGGTGTCTGGTATGACTGAGGGACTGAATTTTAAGTGAAATCTAGATTTTAATGAATTTAGTTTTGAAAACTGTTATGGATCAAGCTATTGGAAAACTTTTTAAGTACATTTGGAACAACTTGAATATGTGAATCTGCTTGTTCAAATGTAAGTTTTATGAAATCTCAATGTAGATTAAGTATTTCCAATGAAAATTTAGCATCCAAATTGAGGTGTGCTATAAGGATAAAATATACATCAGGTTTTAAAGACTTACTATAAAAATATATAATGTCTCATTAGAATTTTTATATTGATTACATGTTGAAATGATATTTTGGATGTCGTGAATTAGATGAACTAGATTATGTTAAAATTAATTTCACATTTTTAAAAATGTAGCTACTAGAAAATCTAGAATTACAGGTATGGTTCACATGCTATTTCTTTTGGGCATTGTTGCTCTAAACTATGTCTCTCAGGAGTTAACAGTTTCTTCTCAGTACAAACCTGTTCAATTTCCTTATTCCCCGAGTTTCATGTGCAACAAAGCATTCCTATAATTGTCTTAAAACAAATGGTTCATTAAGTGAAATTGCTGCCTTCCATGTACACCTCATGAGCAGCACTCTTCTGCTCCCCATCGATACCTTTGCTCTAAATTCTTGTTTTAGCCAGATCAGGATTTTTGTTAGCAGTTTATAAATTCATGAGCACATGATTAGCAGAAATGCAAGATAGAATAATGGTGGGTGACTTCAAATAGTTGGCCCTTTAGGCAGACTCATTCAGTTAAAAAAGCAGAGTGTTAGACAATGGATTAACATGTTTTGTTAAAAAGGCCATCTCCTAAGATGTAGAGAAATTGACAATGTGGACTAAATTCTGTCCCAACAAGGAAAATCCAGGTTGATGAGCTGGAGAAGAAAGGAGTCCTAGAAGGTGATTCCGTCCTTGGTGTTCATCAGATCAAAATTGGAGAAGACCAGGCTGAGAGACCCTAGACTTGAGCAAGAAAGGCTTCAGAAACTTCAGGAAAGAGCGGTAGATGTTATTACATGGCACACAATCCCAACAGGAAAGAATATCCATTAATGTTTGGGAGTTCTCCAAAATTAACTGACATTGCCATTGCAAATTATCTAAGCAAGGAAGAAAAGAAGATATTTAAGAACATTATCTTCTTTTCTTCCCTCCTGAGATCATTTGTAGTTTCATTATGGATACTCAGGAGGCTCCCTCCAGAGCTCAGAGGTAAATAGGACATGTACCAAAGATGGGCAAAAGGATGTATAACCAAGAGAGGCATGGCAGAGTGGCAGCAACATGTAAAAACTGTACCCAGATGGCTGAGGGTTCAGATCAGCCAATGCTTGTGAAAAACAATGACAATACTGAAAGCCTTTTTAGCTTAGGTTGGTGCCAAAAAGTAACAAGAAGGGTCAATCTGGATAGACCTCCTCATTGGGACCACAGAACTTATCTCTGTGTCCTAAGATTGGGAGAATGAACCATAACAATAACTGGGAATTGAGAGTTTATGGCCCCTGGCCTGGATGAATTACATCCTGTTGGACCAAGAGACCAGCAATAAGATCACAGAACTTCTGATGGAATCTTTAGGTAATTGGAAGGACAAGAAAGGTCAATGATGTGGAATTTAAAAAGGCTTATAGAGTTTCCAGATTTAAAAAGAAGTAAAGTGGATTGTAAAGACTAGTAGAGTGTGTGCAATATCAATTCCAGGCAAGACTGCAGTATAGATTTTTGAAGATGGTTGTGAATATCGGAAAAAACTCTGTTATCACTAGGAACCAGTTTGGGCTCACAAAAAAAAGTCATCTCAGAGCAGCTATTAAGAATTAAAAGATAATATTTTTAAGAATGAAATGCATTATTAAGGATACAAAAAGAAATATGGGAAAATCAGGATAGTATTTTATGTATACATCTGCAGTTCATAAGGCACTTAGGTCTCTCATGAAAGGGTTGTGGATCAAATTGAGAAATGCAAACTGATAATACCAGCCTTTTGGATCATAACTAAAGTCCATACTCAAAGAATACTGATCATTTATTTACTAGTATGTAAGCTCCATGAAAGCAGACTCTTTCGTTTCCACTGTTTCTGTAACACCTATGTACTTACACAGAGTAGATGATCAATAAATGTTTTTTAGTGAGTTCATTAATTTGAAAAATATAGGTTGATTATCTGCCATTGATTATAATATATTATTCATTTTCTAGTCATGTTTCATTTGTTTTCTTCATGGTCTTCATTTAACAAGTTTATTAATGAATTAGGTAATAAGAATATGCTTATCAATTTGCAGATGCCGTGAAGCTTTCAATATATTCAATAGCTAATATATTGAATGGCAGAAAAAAAAAGAACTTGACATTTAAGAATGGTGGCCTTATCTAAGAAGATGAGTTTTAATAGGATTAAATGTGAGGCTCTTCATTTATTTCCAAAAAGCTAAGAGAGCCAGTAGCAGTGGTGCATGCAAACAAGAAATAGGGTTTGTACATTGGCAGTAAACTCAGTATGAGTCAACAGTGAGGTGCCTGCCAAAGAACAAATGTGAACTTGAGCTACTCTGAGATAGACAAGGATAAATTGGTGGGGTTTGGTGGGAAAATGATTGGGATGGTAATAAGCCTGAGAACCATGTACCAGAAGGAACCGTTGGTGCCACGGAGAGCTTGAAGCCTGGAGGGTATAAAGATGGCTTTTACTACTTGAAATACGGGAGAAGTAGACTTGCTATATCTAGCCCAAATGGGGATAAATAGAACCAATCAGTAGAAAAGTAGGAAAACTGATTTGAGTCCAACAAAAGGATGCATTTTTAAACAGCTAAGATAAAATGGAATATCACAGAAGCAAATAAGTCCTCCATCTCTGGAGGATACAAGGATGTCTGGATGACATTGGAAGTGCATTAATATCAGAGAAGTCATGCTAGCATTCGGAGTGTAATATTTTATTTATTCATTCATTTAAATGCTACTACAGGCATTGCAGATGATTTGAGAACTATGAGAAATAAATGACAAAAAATTATTTTTATTTTTATAAATAAATAATTTCAGTTCCCAGAGTCTATGATACCTCCTAGTGCTTATGTTATCATATCACAACATATACAGTTTATTCCCAGATGTTAAATTCTATCACATTGCTTTTCTGGAAAAAGTTCAGAAAGCATAAAGAAACTAAATAACCAAGAAAAAAATAGAAAGACCTCACCTTTATTTCCTTTCAATTCTTTATATTTCTTTTTTCCCTTTTTTCCCTTTTTACCTCTCTTCCTTTTCTTCCTACCTCCCTGCTTTTGCCCTTTTTCTTAGATAATCCTTCCTTGACTCTGTTGTAGTCTTCACAAGTTTTTAGATACAATTGATTTAATCCAATAAGAGGAGAAATCAGACTGAATTAATGAAAAAACTCTGAATATGACTTTCTATTTTAAACTCAGTTTTTCCAATGTAAGAGCACACATACATATATATACAATGACCCTGTAGGAGAAGAAAGAGAAAACAGCCCAAGAACCCTTCCCAGGTTTTGTCCAGGTAAGGAAAATCATTTCTAACAAGCACAGTTATTAGTCGGGTACCAGGATTGCCAGTAAAGGAGTCTGTGCTTACAAAGTTAAACAATGCCTTTTGTACACTCTGATTACAAATGAAACAACAAAACCCATTTTACATACATAAGTAAAGTATTTTTACAACTTTCAGAACTTCTTCCGTATTCCTGAAAACAAACCAGCAGCACTGTTGCTTGAGCTGGTGGACAGCACATTCCCTGAAGTTCACAGGCTCTGGGAGTTTGCAAGGAAACTAGGGGAGCTCCCATCTAGCCCCACCTATTTGAAAATGTAAAAATTGAGGCCACAGAGATGATTGACATTTAAGGTGTATGGTTTCTGTGCAACTGATAAGCTTCTACAGCAGAACTTTTCCTATGCCTTGCTTATGTGACAAATATTTTCCATAATGAAAATATCTGATCAGGTATTGTTTGTGGTGTAGATGAGAAGGGGGAGAGGAGGCTTACACTAAACTCTAGTTTTATTCATATTTTGTATTCTGCCACTAAACTGCAAACACCTTTTTGCTTTCCTCAGATGCCTCCTAATCATGCACTTTTTTTTTTTTTTAATGAACCCAGGTACCAATTCTGAAAGGTAAATCACAAAAGGATATAAGGACTCAGAATAAGGAAGAAACAAACCCCTAGGAGTTTGAATCACCTCGGTTCATCCAAATATGTAACAGCTGCACTAGATTCTGGCTCCTAGTCTGGTTTTGCAGCTTGAGAAAGGGAGTTTTGTTTCTGTGTTGAGGTCATTCTTTCTCTCTCTTTTCCCCTTGCTGGTTCCTTACCGAGGACTGCTAACTATATTGAATCTCTTCTTTTAGAGTCAGCAGGGCAGTTTTCAGCAGCAACCCCGAAGGTCTGTGTGGCCTGCATGTAAGGCTGCCCTTGTGTTAGGGTTTCCTGAGGCAGTTGAAGCTGAGAGTAGCGGGTGGGGTGAGATGGATGGATGGTCCTCCTGGTCCTGTTCTTAGTTGTGTTCAGTTTAGTGATTATGTTCAATATAAAATGCTTGTACCACTCCTAGGGGAGGCACATTACTCCCCCAAAAATTGCACTGACTAGTCTCCTTCTGCTCCCCTTGTCGGTACCTGGGGGCCCTCTTGGCCTGCAGTCTCTGTGGCACTCCACCCTCAGTGGTCAGCTCCTTCAGCAGGAGGGCAGCAGGAGAAAGCCTTTCTTGTGGCAGCTCCTAGTGCCTTGAGATCTGAGAAACAAGCCTTAAGACCCAGATTTACAGCAAGGTCCAAAAGAAAAAGATTTAAATCTGAAAGAAGGCAGTGTCTTGTAAGTTTTCCCTATCTCAATCTACCTGAGAATAGTGGGGCCTTTTAGTCATCATCAGGAACATTCCCCAAAGTTTGGGGAGGGCCTTCAGTGAGCTGTTTCTTTGCACCAGCACTGTTAGAAGTGCTTTACAAGGGGCGTTTGTTCTCTGCTCAGTAATAACATTTATTACTGTGTGCCAGGTACTACTTTACACATTTGAATTGTACCAAATCATTTAATTCTTTAAAACCCTATAATCCCCAGTTTGCAGAAAAGAATCACTGATAAGTGATTGGTAAAGAATCACTGATAAGTGAGTGGTAAAGCCCAGCAGGCTGGCTCCAGAACCAAGCCCTAACCACTGTGCTCTTTCGGCCCAGTGCGAGCCCATTGGCTTCCTTATGGTGTGCTATAGGGTAAAGTGTAAATTCCTGGAAATAGTATTCAAAGAATTCATGATGTGGCCTCAATCTGTCTTCTTTCCAGTCACATATTCCCCCTTCAAACACTTTCCCTTTTTTTTTTTTTTAATTAAAGAAGTTGTCGCATTACAGAAAAATCAGGCATGAAATACATAGTTCCCATATACCACCCTATCTTTAACACCTTGCATTAGTGTGGTATATTTGTTACAATTCATGAAAGAACATTTTTATAATTGGACTATTAATTATAGTCCATTGTTTATATTAGGGTTCACTGTGTTGTTCAGTCCTGTTTTAATTTTTATTCTAACATATACACAACTTAAAATATCCCCTTTAAAGCACATTCAAATATATAATTCATTGCTGTTAATTATGTTCACAATGTTGGTGGTGATGAAAGCAGTCTCTTTTTTTTATAGCCAGACCTAGCCATTCTCTGTGCCTTTGTTCAGTTTCTCCCTGTTTCTTACAAACCTACTTATCATCCATGGCTGAAGTTACACACAGCTTCCTCCATGAAGCCTTTCCTTCTCCTCCCAGCTATAATATTAATAATTCCTCCACCTCTGTGCTCAAAATTGCCTTTTATTATAGGCTCATGTCTGTTAACTTCATGACAAGTACTCAGTTTATAATTCCATTTCTATCTCTCTATCTAATCATCCATCTGTCATCTATCTATCATCTATCTATCATCTATCTATCTATCATCTATCTATCTATCTGTCTATCTATCTATCTATCTATCTATCTATCTATCTATCTATCTAATCAATCAGCTATTACTTGTGCTTCTCCTGGTGCTAAACTATAAGCTCCACAAAGGCAGGCACCTTGTTTGTTTTTCTTATCACTGCATACCCAAGCACAAAGCTTGGTTCATAGGAGGAGATCAAATAATTGTTGGATGAATGAGTAAATAAATGAATAGACATTTGTACCTTTCCTCTAATAGTTATCACACTCTGTCTTGTGTTTTAGTTCTCTTTGTTGTAAAATGCTTCTCTGCAAGGCTTGATTAAAAATCCCTTAGGCTCTAATGCTTAGAGAATGGACAGTATCTTATTCATCCCAGCTTCTATCCAATACATAATATAATATGCCTAACACATAGAAAGTGCTCATCGATGTATGTTTATTCATTGACTTGAAGGAACCTCATGATACTTTCTGCCATCACACGGCCACTTATTCAGGTGTTTCTGTGTTACCAACAAGTGTTTGAAAATGCATCCTTTTATCCTCCTGTGGGAGCCTTGGTACCATGGCAACCAAATTGGTTTGATTTGGAGGCATGTCCTAGAAGCTGAAGGCTTTTCCCTTCTACCTGCTGCTATTAAAACCGTGCACTTAGACATTTTCCCCACAAAAGGCTATTGTTTCTATTTGAGCAAATTTGAAGAAGTAGAGCCCTCGACTCTCCACCCTTTGACACGTTTTCCACCTGGCCTGCCCCACCTCTACCTCTCAACCAGTTACTGATTAATTATTTTGAGCTCTGTAATCATGATGTCAGAAAATCAACAGTGATCATACTCTCAGTGCTCTCATTGGCTCAGAACTCCAAAGTCCAGAACTGCCGAGCCAGATGTGCTGTGCAGAGCAAGCAGCTGGCAGGTTGCGCTGCTTATGGACTGGGCATAGCTGGACATAAAAGATTGCTGACTCTCCATTCTTGGCGGTAATTCTCATCTTTCGCATAGGTAATCACTATTGTGGCCCAAAAGCAAAATAAACTTTTTGGATTTGTTATATGTACGTGATTTTCCATTTTCCAGCTAGGCATTTTGTGGATTTTGTCATGCCAGGATGTTGGCAGCTTTGGTGCAAGACAAGCAAGTCTGTGAGCCAAGACGGAGAAAGTCAAGTAAAGCATCCAGGGGAAATGGAGGGGACACAGGAACCAAGGCAGGGCTCAAGGCAAAATCGAGTTCAAGGTCACTTTAGGCAGACAGGGAAGATAGATATGAGACTCTAGAAATGGAGATAACTCCTAGCTAGAGCAGTAGCTGCAAGAGACGGGTGCTTTGCCACACACACTACAGTCTACATGCTGGGGAGATATAGACCCTAGAATTTAAGACAGGGATTTTGGCCTCATTTGTACCTTCCTTGATGCCCGGCTCCAAGAAAAGTATCTGGTATTCAGTGGATATTTAGTAACTTACATTTTAGCTGCAATATTCCATACACATTGCCTCATGTGATCTTTTTTTTTTTTTTTTTTTTGAGTTACTGGGCTGGGAATTGAGCCTGAGACTACTTTGTATGTAGGAAGCGGTGCTCAACCACTGAACCACACTGGCGCCCCTGAGTTGGTTTTTTTGTTTGTTTTGCTTGTTATTTGTTTTTTTGTTTTTTTTTTAGGAGGCATCAGGGATTGAACCCAGGAACTCCTATGTGGGAAGCAGGAGCTCAACCGCTTGAGCCACATACAATCCCACCTTATATGTTCTTTTTTTTTTTTAAGATTTTATTTATGTATTTACTTTATTTTTCTTAATTTATCCCCACCCCCACCCCTTATGGTTCTCTCGTTTGTCTGCTCATTGTTTGCTCACCTTCTCCAGCAGGCACTGGAACTGAACCCAGGACCTCCCACATGAGAGGTGAGTGCCCAGAGGTCTGATCCACATCCACTCCCCACAGGTTGTGGCATCTGCTGGCTTGTGGCATCTAGCTCATTGCGGCTGTGGTGGAGGCGGCGTCTGCTTGTCTAATCTTTTAGGAGAAACCTGGACTGAACCCAGGACCTCCCATGTGGTAGGTGGGCACCCAACAGGTTGAACCAAATCTGCTTCCCTCATGTGGTCTTAATAATAAGTACTCTTTGAGGGAGGGAGTGAATGCTCTTGTTTTATAAGTGAAGGAACAGGAAGGGAGGTAAAGGGGCTGAGGGTTGCTCAGCTGAAAAGTGGCATTGAGGGGCTTCTGCCTCAAGTCTGGGGTCCCTTTCACTACTTGGAGTTGCCTTTCAGCAGGCAGGACATGGGGCCAAGGACAGCCTGGAGCTAGGGAAGATGGACACATAGCACGAGGACTCAAATCCTTTTTCTGGGAACTGGTGAGTGATTCTCCAACTGTGGCAATACAAGGCTGGAAATGCAACAACTCTTTTTGCCTTGCAGGCTACAACAAGCCTTGCCTGGGTACCAGACTGCTGCCCATGAGTCCAAGGTTTGCTGTGAGATGAATTTGCAGAGGGCTGGTGAGCTGAGCCAGCAGTCATGGCTGCCTCTTATGGAGCCCTCCTGAGCATTGGCAAGTTTATTTATTGGGCATTTCAGCAAAGGTGCTGAGACCTAGAGAGTTTCAATTGAAGATTATTCACCCTAGCCAACTAGGTATCTACTTTCATGAAACTGTTGTCTGCTTTGCAAATGATAGCTGATACTTGGTGGTGCTCAACATGTGTCAGGCACAGTGCTAACTGTTCTATGTGTTGATTCATTCGATGCTCTCAATGATACTGTGATGTAGTAGATGCTAGTGCTATTCCCAATTTATAGATGAGGAGACTCAGGCTTTGATGTTATCACTGCCTGACTCAGGAAGCTTTGATGGCTCTTCCCTAAACACTAAGTTTAAATGGCTTAAAAGTCTGCAGTTTAAGCCCCCCCCCCACTTACGAAGGACAACGGCCTTTGATAAGGACCTCCTACCACTTCCTGTGCACTGGCAGACCCAGGTGAGAGGCTGAGTACACCCTTGCTCTCTCTGCCTCTCTTCATCACCAAGCCTTTGCTAGCCTCCTACTTGCAAGTCCCTCTCTTTTTTGTCTCTTCTCACTCTTCAAGACTCTACTTGGGTTTCAATTCCTTCATCAACCTTCCCGACTATTGCAATATGTGTTAACCCTTGTCATTTCCAGTCAGAAGACTTTTAATTTAGCACAAAGCAATAGGTACCCTGACATTGCTGGTTGTCTTCATGTTTATGTTGGCTTCACATGCATACAGGCAAGGACACCATCTCATACTCACCGTGTCTCTCTCTGTTGCTCCTATCGATGAATTTACTGAATGATCAGTTCACTTGAGTTAGTTTTCCATGATGGTAGATTGATGCGGGTCGGGTCTTCTCCTTCCTGGACTTCTTGAATTTACCAATATTCATCTGCAAATGGCTGACTAGGGAATCATAGGTCATCAACTCCGGCCTTATTCAGGATACACCTCCATAGAGTATTCTTATATTCCCTACTTGTTTTTGCTTGACTTGATTACCTTCTGGATGTAAATGCCAAAGCAGATCCAGAACATGTGATGCATACTGACTTCCCCTACTATATGACAGACTTTCAACAACTTACTTAATTTCTTTGAACCATACTTCTGTATCTGTAAATGGGTTGAGTAATGCCTGCCTCATGTTGCGAGGTCTAAATGAAATAATGTATTCAAAGGGTCTGGCTTAATGGGTGATCAGCCTACTTTTAGGAAAAACCATGGTTGCTGGTGATACACAATGGAAAATCAGTATGTATTTGTAGGCATTTTTTAGATATGGACAAAAAGCTGCTCTGCGTTTGTTTTTGTCTAGCATAACTTCTGGAAAGTGACTTGATTCCCATATTATGGTGTGTTTCAAATTGCATATGATCTCAGTAAAAGGCATCGCAATGCTTAATTCTAAGGCAGACCTACAACAATTTAATCTGGTGCCCTCCAATAGCGCCAAAGTGATTAAACTGAGGGCTATTGGAAGTAGTGAGCATGGATGAGAAGAAAGCAGCGTGCTTTCTCATTTGTCTCACAGTCATTGTGGCTGCATGAAAATGTAGTTAGTTCCCAGGGCTTACATGGAAAGTGAGACAGGCAGAGCTGGGAACTGTGTTCTTCAGGATAAGCGTGACCCACATCTGTGAGCTAGGGGGTGCTACATCAACAGTGATGGGCCCCCTCACTTAGAGAGCAGAGCATGTTTTGAAGTGCCCTAATGACTTAATTTATAAGCAGCTTAAATGGTATGTGAGGCTGGAAACATATCATTTCATTAAAATGATAAGATAATATAGTTAAAGAGATAAATGACATCAAGAAGACCTTGAGCAAACACAAAGAATTTGAAATACTGAACAGAAAAGTAATGGAGTTCATGGGAATGAAAGACATAATAGGTGAGGTCAAAAACACATTTGAGGCATACAACAGCAGATTTGAAATGATAGAAGAAAGAATAAGTGAGACTGAAAACAGAACAGCTAAAATTGAAGAGAGAAAAGAACAGAGAGAGAAAAGAATGGGAAAAAATGAGCAGGGGCAGAGAGTTGAATGACAACACAAAACGCAATGACATACGTATTATGGGAGTTCCAGAAGGGGAAGAGAAGGGAAAGGGGGCAGAAGGAGTATTGAGGAAATAATAGCTGAAAATTTCCCAACTTTCATAAAAGAAATGATCTTACATGTCCAAGAAGCGCACCGTACCCCAATGAGAATAAATCCAAATAGACCTACACCAAGACACATACTACTCAGAATGTCAAATGTCAAAGATAAAGAGAAAATTCTAAGAGCAGCAAGAGAGAAGCACATGATAACGTACAAGGGACATCCAGTAAGACAGTGCAGATTTCTCTTCAGAAACCATGGAGGTGAGAAGACAGTTGTATGATACAATTAGGAAACTGAAAGAGAAAAACTGCCAGCCAAGAATTCTTTATCCAGCAAAACTGTCCTTCAGATATGAAGGTGAGTATGAAATATTCACAAAAAAAAACAAACTAAGAGAGTTTACAAAAAAGAACCCACCTTTGTAGGAAATATTAAAGGAAGCCTTAGAACCTGAAAGAAAAAGACAAGAGAGAGAGGCTTGGAGGACAGTATAGAAGAAAGAATAGCAGAAAGGATAACCAAAAGAGTAAATAGAAAGACAAAAATAAGATGACATATGAAAACCAAAGAATAAAATGGAGGAAGTAAATAGTGCATTTACAGTAATATCATTGAATGTGAATGGATTAAACTCCTCAATCAAAAGATACAGGCTGTTAGAATGAATAAAAAATATGAGCCATCCATATGCTGCTTACAAGAAACTCACCTTACACCCAGGGATACAAACCAGCTGAAAGTGAAAGGTTGGAAAAAGATACTCCACGTGAATAGTAAACAGAAAAGAGCAGGGGTAGCTATACTAATATCAGACAAAATAAACTTTAAATGCAAAAAAGTTATAAGAGATACAAAAGGCCATTATATATTAATAAAAGGAACAATCCACCAGGAAGATATAACAGTCATAAATATCTACACACCTAATCAGGGTGCCCCAAAATATATGAGATAATCTCTGGCAAAACTGAAAGGAGAAATAGACTTCTCTACAGTAATCATTGGAGACTTTAACACCCTTCTCACATCATTAGATAGAACAACTAGACAGAAGATCAACAAGGAAACAGAGAACCTGAACAATATGATAAACAAGTTAGACCTAACAGACATATACAGAACACTGCATCCAAACTCAGAGGTTTATACATTCTTCTCAAGTGCCCATGGATCTTTCTCCAGGATAGACTACATGTTAGGTCACAATTCAGCTCTCAATAAATATAAAAAGATTGAAATTATACAAAGCGCCTTCTCAGATCATAATAGAATGAAACTAGAAATCAATAATAGACAGGAATAAAGTAAATTCGCAAATGTGTGGAGACTAAATAATTGGTGGGTTAAAGAAGAAATTGCAAGTGAAATTAGTAAATATTTGAGCCAAATGAAAATGAGAACACAACATATAAAAACGTATGGGATACAACAAAGGCAGTCTTGAGAGGGAAATTTTTTGCCCTAAAGGCCTATATTAAAAAAAAACAAGAAAGAGCTAAACTCAAAGATTTAACTGAACAACTAGAGAAACTAGATAAAGAACAGCAAACCAATCCCAAAGCAAGCAGAAGGAAAGAAATAATAAAGATTAGAGCAGAAATAAGGAAAATTAGAACAGAATAGCAATAGAGAAAATCAACAAAAACAAAAGCTGGTTCTTTGATAAGTTCAATAAAATTGACAACCCCCTAGCTAGACTAACAAAGAAAAAAAGAGAGAAGATAAATATAAATACAATCTGAAATGAAAGGGGGGAATTTACAAATGACCTCACAGAAATAAAAAGAATCATAAGAAGATATTATGAGAAACTACATGCCAACAAACTAGACAACCTAGATGAAATGGACAAATTTCTAGAAATGCACACAACCAACCTACACTGACACCACAAGAAATACAAGAACTTAACAAACCAACCACATTTAAGGAGATTGAATCTGTCATAAAAAATCTCCCAGCAAAGAAAAGTCCAGGACCAGATGGCTTCACAGGTGAATTCTACTAAGCATTTTGAAAAGAATTAACACCAATCCTGTTTAGACTCTTCCAAAAAATTGAAGAGGAGGGAAAATTACCAAACACATTTTATGAAGCCAGCATCACCCTAATACCAAAGCCAGATAAAGATTCTACAAGAAAAGAAAATTACAGACCAATCTCTCTAATGAACATAGTTGCAAAAATTGTCAACAAAATACTTGCAAATTGTATCCCACAGCATATCAAAAGACTTATACAACACAACCAAGTGGGATCTAATCCTGGTGTGCAAGGCTGGTTCAACATAAGAAAATCAATCAATGTAATACACCACATTTAACAAATTGAAGGAAAAAAAACACATGATCATCTCAATAGATGCAGAAAAGGCATTTGACAAAACCCAGCATCCTTTTTTGATAAAAACACTTCAAAAGATTGGAATAAAAGGAAATTCCTCAATATGATAAAAGGCATATATGAAAAACCCACAGCCAACATCATACTCAATAGAGAAACGTTGAAAGCTTTCCCTCTAAGATCGCGAACAAGACAAGGATGCCCACTGTCACCATTGTTATTCAACATTGTACTAGAAGTTCTAGCTAGGGCAATTAGACAAGAAAAGAAAAAATTAAAGGCATCCAAATAGGAAAAGAGGAAGTAAAACTCTCACTGTTTGCGGATGACATGATCCTGTACTTAGAAAATCCTGAAGTATCCACGACAAAGCTACCTGAACTAATAAATGAGTTCAGCAAAGTGGCAGGATGCAAGAGCAACACGCAAAAGTCAGTAATGTTTTTGTACACTAGTACTGAACAACCTGAGGAGGAAATCAGGGGAAAAATTCCATTTTCAATAGCAACAAAAAGACTCAAATGCCTAGAAGGTAATTTAACCAAAGAAATACAGGACTTATATGCAGAAAACTACAAAACAATGCTAAATGAAATTTAAAAATACCTAAAGAAATGGAAAGACATTCTATGTTCATGGATTGGAAGAATAAATATCGTGAAGATGTCAATCTTGCCCAAACTGATTTATAGATTCAATGCCATACCAGTCAAAATCCCAACAGCTTAGTTTACAGAATTAGAGAAGGCAATTACCAAATTCATCTGGAAGGGTAAGTGTACCTGAATAGCCAAAAGCATTCTAAAAAAGGAGAGGGACGTGGGAGGAATTTCACTGCCTGACCTTGAAACATATTACAAAGCTACAGTGGTCAAAACAGCATGGTACTGGCATAAAGATAGACACATTGATTAGTGGAATAGAATTGAGAAACCAGAAATAAACCCTCACCTGTACAGTCAACTGGTTTTTGACAAACCTACCAAGCCCATGCTGATGGGAAAAAACAGTCTCTTCAACAAATGGTGTTGGGAGAACTGGATACCTATAACCAAAAGAATGAAAGAGGATCCCTATCTCACCCCCTATACAAGAATCAACTCAAAATGGACCAAAGATCTAAATATAAAAGCCAGGACCATAAAACTACTAGAAGAAAATGTGGGGGAACATCTTCAAGACCTTGTAATAGGTGGTGGTTTCTTGGACCTTACACCCAAAGCACATGCAACAAAATTAAAAATAGATAAATGGGACCTCCTCAAAATTAAACACTTTTGCACCTCACAGGACTTTGTCAGAAGGGTGAAAAGGCATCCAACTCAATGGGAAAAATATTTGGAAATCACATATCTGATAAGGGTTTAATATCCAGGATATATAAAGAGATGTTACAACTCAACAATAAAAAGACAAACGACCCAATTTTAAAAATGGGCAAAAGACTTGAATAGACATCCAAAAAAGAAATACAAATGGCCAAGAAACACATGAAGAAATGCTCAACATCACTTGATTAGGGAAATGCAAATTAAAATTACAATGACATATCATTTCACATCTATCAGAATGTCCACTATTAAAAAGACAGAGAACTACAAGTGTTGGAGAGGATGTGGAGAGATAGGAACACTTCTTCACTGTTGGTGGGAATGCAGAATGGTACAGCCACTATGGAGGACTGTTTGGCAATTCCTAAAGAAGTTGAATATAGACTTGCCACGTGACCTTGCAATACCACTACTGGATATATACCCAGAAGAACTGAGAGCAGTGACACGAACAGACATCTGCACACCGATGTTCATAGCAACATTATTCACCATTGCCAAAAGTTGGAAACAACCCAGGTGTCCATCAACAGACGAATGGATAAACAATCTGTGGTCTATTCACACGATGGAATATTATGCGGCTGTAAGAAGAAATGAAGTCATAAACATATGACAACATGGATTAACCTGGAGGGCATTATGTTGAGCGAAGCAAGCCAGACACAAAAGGACAAATACTGTATGAATGTGTTACTATGAACCAAATATATTGTGTAACATATTGTGTGATTAAAAAAATTTTTTGTATGTATCCATTACATTTAATTGAGAAATGTATATATTTATTCATCTGTGTTTACTTTTTAGCTTTTAATTGTTTATATTTTCAATTATTAAATGTACAAAATAAAGTAAAAAAAAAAAAGTATAAAAAAGGGAGGTAAAACCAATTTTTAATATGTTGCCATAGGAATAGAGACTAAGGGGCCAGGAGCTATAATGGGTAATTGAAATTTACAGGTAATTAAAGAGAAGAAATCTTATTTTAGCTGATGTTTTAAATCTTCCTTAGTATGTCTTGAATCAGAGATGCTGTCAGGAAACAAAATTAGCTGGTTTTAAGTTGGTATCTTTTAATTTTCCCCAATCAATCTCCAGTGAAGCAGCTAATCAGTAGTGAAATGTTGATAAGATAGGCAACTACATGGGGGAAGATGAATAGAAAAAAAAAGTAAAAAGAAGAAAGAACCAATTTCAGACACTGGCTCCTCAGCAATCTGAATAATTGATTAGCTTAACTGTGACTGTCTTCCCTGTTTGACTGACCTGTTACCAGTTCTAAGCTTGTCCCTCATCTAGTTAGTGGCCTTCCTAGCACTCATTGCTTTCTTGGTCTCTGGGTCTCTTTTTGTAGCTCCTGCACACACACACACACACACATACACACACCCCAGCCAAATCCCCTTTTCTCAATCATGGTCAGCGACATCTCTCTCTGTCTTCTTTACTTTGAGAATCCCTAACAAAGAGAAGTAGAATATAACCATGGCTTAATGGCATCAAGAAAGATTTTTTAAACTCATCAAATCAAGCATGTCCCTTTGGGACAGGTTGCAGTTGTATCTGGTGGCCTAAGCTGAATCTCACTGGTGTTAGCAAAATCCTTCCATACCATGCATTTCCACCCACAGCAAATCTGTGCTCTGAATGGTAATGAATGGTAATGTCATAATTGAGAACAGGTGAGCTATATTGCACTAAAAAGTCAATGACTAGGAAAGTAATTGTAATAGCATGTGTTTGGGGCAACTAGGAAGTCTCCCAGAGTCCCCCAGGATACTCAGCAGCTGTATTCAGCTGCTCCATGACTGCAGCCCTGGGTGGGCTTTATCCAGAGCTTGCTCTTTGATTGCCCCTTGTTTCTAAATCAAAAAAGTGCTGTTTATTTTTTTAAAACTTTGTTGAGTATTAATTACATCATTAATAGTATAGCTATTTTAAATTCAAGCAAGATACATTTTATTAAACATGTACTAAAAAGCAAATACTGTTTGGTGTAGATGATCCAGCTTTTGGAATCTCAGAGTTGGGCTTGAGTCGTCGTCTTTCTACTTATCCTCTGTATGAATATAGACAAGTTGCAAAATTTCTCTGTCTCAGTTTCCTTATCTGTAAAATGGGGATATGTACCTTAAAGGGTTATCCTAAGTTTTTAAGTAAAATAATGTATACAGAGCACTTAGAACACTGCTTGGAAAGCGTCCAAGGATGGCAATGACTGTTTTGCTGTCTTTATTGTTATTATTATTAAGCCCCCACTGGTCTGGAGACTCACCTGAGGTCAGTTCTGAAGCTGGCAAAATAGTGGTCCTAGCCGTCAGGAATGAGCAGAGTCAGAAGTGAGGAGATCATGGGAAGGAACTTGTTACAGTCCTCAAAGAATCTTGAGACTCCTGAAAAGAGACAAATCTAGCCAGATAAAATAAAGGAGAGAAAGAAAGGAGAGGAGCTGAATGCTGGGTGAAGATAGGGAAGTTTCAAGGCTCCTGACTCAAACGTGGTTGTTGTGTTGTGAATGACTCTTTAAAACCCGCTGCAGTGGGGTGGACCAGAGAGCCTTACCCTTGTCTGGGGGTGAGAGAGCAAAGCACAGATGTGAGGCAAACATCGTTCTTTTATTGAGGTATAATTTTCAGACAGTAAAATTTGTGGATTGACGGTTTGATGAGCTTTGACAATTGCATACATCTGTGTAACTACCGCCCTGATTAAGGTATAGAACATTCCCGTCAACTCAGAAAATTCCTTTTCGCCCCTTTTCAGTCAACCTCCCCTCATATCCCAAGAAGCAACCTAATTTGCACCATAGTTTTACTGATCTGGTGCTTTATATATATGGAATGGTACCATATGTATTTTTTGTGTGTCTGGCTTCTTTCGCTCAACCTGTCTTTTTAATATCATCTCTGACATTGGGTGCATCAGGAGTTTGTTCATTTTTTATTGCTGAGATTATTCCTTGTATGAATATCCCACAATTTGTCTATTAATTTTCCTCTGGGTTTCTGTTTTGGTAGCTATGATTAATAAGTCTACTACAGACATTCATGATTTGTGTGTGTGTGTGTATTTCATTTCTCGTGGGATAACCCTTCAGAGTTGTCCCAAATTGAGGCAGGGGGCCAGGTGTTTATATCCCCAGTTTGCCCAGTTACTGGGAAGGGCTGCCTCTGGGAGGCAGTGTAACCTTGGGTGAGGAGACACATTTTGCTGATGGAAATACCTGGGGAGAGACAGTTCACCTGAAAGTTAGAGGACCCTGGTAGCTATCACAGCATCCACTTCACCTGTCTGAGAAATTTTCTCCCACCCAAGGTCACATTTTCTCCTGTGGTTTATTCTAGAAGTTTATGGTTCTAACTTTTTACCTATGGAGTGAGGTAGGAGTTGAGGTTCTTTTTTTTTTTTGAACATATGTATACCCAATTGTTCCAGCACCATTTGTTGAAAAGACTTTCCAATCCCTATTGAATTGCCCTGGTGCCTTTGTTGAAAATCAATTGACCACATACTGTGGGCCTACTTGTGGACTCTATATTCTGCTTTATTGATCTATTTATCTATTCTTACATGAAGCAATGTTTTGAAAGAAATCTTTGGCAGAAATAGTATAACCCTTTTTAAGCAGGAAGGTGAATTGGTAGTTTCAGGAAGCAAGGAAAACAGCATGTATCATACAGGTTTGTTCAGGCAGATATAGACAGTAATGGGCCCTAGTAGTTAAGACCTAACTACATTGGGCAATAAGTGCTCAGAATCAGCTAGGCTATGCCATAGTCACAAACAAGTCCTGGTAGTTCAGTGGCTTAATGGAGTAGAAGTTTGTTTCTTACTACATCACTGCCTGATGTGAGTTGGGTGGCTCTCCTGGGCAGCTTTTCTCCGAGCAAGGACTCAGAGTCCCCGGCTTCCTCAATCTCATAGCTGTGTGCCCAGGCCCCATGGATGGGGAAGAGGGTGCTAGATGACCACACACGATCTTTCTAAGTGTCCAGCCCACACATCCTCACATCACTGCCATCCACTCATAACTAACTACCCAGAACCCAGTCACATGATGCAACCTAACTGCAGGGAAGCTTGGGGAATGTAGTCTTGGTAAAAATAAACATTGTCTTTGCTACAACTGAGCCTGGGAAGAAGTGTTACTGGGGGTAAGCAAAAATTTGATAACCTTAGAACTTGTGGGAGGTGATATAGCACAGCTGTTAAATGCATAAGCTCGGTTCTGCCACTTAAAACGTGGGTTACCTTGAGCATGCCACCTAAATTTCCTGGTACCTTAGATTGTTTATCTATAAAGTGCTATTGGTAATATTTATCTGAAGGTTTCCTTTGAGAATTTAAAGAATTATAACATGTGATGGTTAATTTCATGTGTCGATTTGGCTAGGTTATAGTGCCCCGTTGTTTGGTCAAGCACTGGCCTGCTTGTTACTATGAGAGTATTTCTTAGACGGAATTTGCATCTACATTCAGTTAACTGCATCAAAAATTAACAAAGTAGATTGTCCTAACCAGTGCGGGTAATCTCCTCATCAACCAGTTGGGGGTCTTAAAGCTGGAATGGAGGGTTTCAGAGGTCAGAAGAATTTCCCCCTCAACTTCAACATTGGCTCTTGCTGGAATTTCCAGGCAGCCAGCTTCACCTGGGGAATTAGGACTAAGGACATCAATATCACTTTTATCTGAGTTTCCAGCTTGCTGCCTGCCCTATGGAATTCACACTTGCCAGCCTCCATGGTTGTATGAGACAATTCCTTATAATAAATCTTTTCATATGTATGTGTGTGTGTATCTAGATAGATAGATAGATATAGTTAGTTAGTTAGTTAGTTAGTTAGTTAGTTAGTTAGTTAGTTAGTTAGTTAGTTAGTTCTGTTTCTGGAGAACCCTGACGAATACAGCATAAAATAAGCATTTATAATCAGCCATAGAGGTCCACAAGCATTATATGAATGAGTTCAGTGAAGAGGGAACCAGTTTTGGGCAAGTCCAGCCCTACCTCCTCCCACTCTATTCAACGTTTTCTTCTAGAGATTCTAGGAACTCCTTGAGGGGGACCAGAATATGAGAAATGAAAATAACTCCTTGTCGCCTTTGCCTGTCTCTGAGCCTCACACCAATGCCAATTTTTTTTTATTAGATAAATTGTAGGTTTATAGAAAAATCATGCAGAAAGTACAGAGTTCCCATATACCCTCCATCACACACACAGTTTTCCCTTTTATTGACGCTTTGCATTAGTGCCTCACACCACTTTGAATTTACAGTATTGCTTCCTGGAAGAAGGGTTGCCAAGTGGTCAGAACCCATACATAGAATTTTTAAAGGGTTCCTCGCTCCAAACTTCTTGTACTGTAGATATTTTGAGGCTTTCCTTTAATCTTTGACAGAAACTAATGTGGTTGGTGATAAGCTAGTTTGCAATTATAGCCAATGAAACCCAAGTTGTTTAAATGAGAAGGAACTGAAGAGAATAATCTGTGTTTCTATATGGAATAAACAAGACAGGTGTTTGTGACCTGAATATCTGTTTATCTTGCCAGAAATCAATATTAGGACAGAACGGAGAATGAAAATATGTTTTAATATTACATTTAATCCAAGGCTTTTCTGGATTACCAAAAGGTCCTCTGTTCCTCCTTCTAAGTGACTGTGGAGAAATCACTTCACCCCTCAAGGTGTCAATCTCTCCACAGCCACATAAGATGGATGTGGTAAAAGGCAGGAAATTCTGATTATCTTCCGTTCAGGAAAAACATAAGGAGGATAAGCAGTTCTGGTTACTGCTTGATAAAGCTGAAGGAATGTTTGCCTATTATGTGATAAAACGCGTAGTTGTCTATGGTTTGAAAGGTAACTGATGTAATATCTGAAATGAGGATGGAAGTGACACTTGTCACATAGCTGTTCCTTATTACTGTCTAGAGAAAGCAGGAGTGAAGGGCCATGCTGGGTGGATTGGAACTGAATAGACACTGTAGATGGGCATTTGCTTCTGGTTTACTGTCATTTCTGCCCTTTGTCATTATTCTGTTAGCAAACTGTCCCACCACCCTAGATTTTATTGTACTCCAGTTTGTTTTTCACCCCATTGGAAGCAAATCATGGAATCCATAATTCAAGAAGAGTGAAATTAAGGTTGAGTCATTGAACTCTGCTTCAATTTCTAAATTGGTGGCTTCTCTCCCTGAGGATCCTAAAGAGGCTTAGCAGAGGGGACTGACCAGAGAGCCCAATCTTGGAGGCAGGAGGTGGGCTAGGAATGGGGATAGTGAAGTAGGTATCTATTAGCCACCTCAGGAAACCCTTCCAGCTTTCTATTTTAAAGCATTTTCTGGCAGGGAGCATTTATCTTTGAGTGACTTTAAAGGTCTTTTAGCCATGGGGAAGGCTAAACTAGAGATGGCTGAGCAATTAACTTTTAGGATGATAAGTACTCTAGAATTTTCTAGGGTGAGGGCTAAAGATAGCAAATTCCACATGCAGTACTTACCAGAATGCCACAGGAGACAATTCACATTACTTGGGCTTCATTTATCTAAAAAATGTAGCCAGTCACTTATGTACACATGTTGCCAAGCCCTACCCTAGGTAGTGTTTTTCGGCTGGTACGGTCTGTATGCTATTCCTCTCACATGTGGGACATTCCTTTGGAGCCCATGAAGCAGTGTGTGTACACTGAGCCCAGCCTTATACTGAGATCCAAAAAAGTCTTTAGCCTGCGAAACTCCCCACAGTTCTGCCTTTCTTGGTCATTATCATGGCAATGAAGCCTTTCTAGCAAGCTTTTTAATCGAGCTAGTATTTTTAGGAAGAAGTGGCTTATTTACAGTTTATCAAATCTGTGCTATTTATCTATGATTTTTGACTCTTAGGATGTCTGTCTGGGCCTCCATCACCTTATAAGGATCAATAATCCTGTAGATTGTTTCTGACCTCTAATTTTCTCTCCTCTGTCTTCAGTCTATCAGAACAATCTTCCTAAAGCTCCACATAGAAAGTTTCTCTGTTCACAGATACAGAGGCTCCATAATGCGCAGATGAAGGATACCAGGTTCCTTAGCTTGCCATCATCTGGTTCCACCAATGTTTCTAAACTGTTCCTATTAATCTTAGAATATTGAAGGGGAAAAAAATAGTTTTAGAAATGCTTAAGGCCTATACATTATAGAGAAGGAGGCAGATCTACAACAGTGTAGTGATTCGCTCAAAGTTACTGTGGAAACTAACAGCAGAACCCACAGGATAGAAGCCTGTGAGGCCAGGGATTTTAATCTTGTTCACTGGTCTCCAGTGCCCAGAATAGTAGGTGCTCAATACATATTTATTGAATTAATTCGTTAAGGAACCAGGCCTAGGACATTGTCTCCAGACACCCCCCCCCACCCCCGCCTCAGCTCAGCCCTCTTTCCACCTTCCTGCTCTCCTCCACAAACTTCTGCTGCCCTCGCCTTGGTCAACTATGTGTCCTTCAGGTGTTTGCTTCTAGCATTCTTCCTACCCTGAGAGCTCCTCTCAGTTTATTTCTTCCTTCCAGGCTCAGTTCAATCCTACCATTTCTTGAAATCATTTCTGAAAGCCCTGATCTCAGCATTCTCTCCCTCAATGGGTCTCCTGTGGTATTCTCAATATACACGACTCATTGAACCCATACTGCCTTGTGTTGGCGCTTTCTTCCCATGAATACATTGTATTGCATGCCCACTTCAGCACCCTCTGTCCCACAGGTGCTTCTGTATTTGGCAGTGACCATGGCAATGCTGGGAGTGGATGCTCATTGCCATTCAGACTATTACAGGCCTCATCCCATCTTCTAGTCTCTTAATTGTATGCCTGCCTTCATGCATCCCTGCCTTGAGTGCTGGGACAGTGATTGGTATAATAATGATTTCTAGAACCTATGGAGCAAAGTATAGCACAGGAATCAAGGGAGTTCAGAAGACAGGCATCAACATTAGACTAGAATTTAAGTATTTTAAAAAGATTAGCAAGAGTTGACCAAACTGAAAAGATCAGAGAGGGTATTACAGGCAGATTTAACCTAGCAGGGTGGTGTTTGGGGAACTGCAGGTAGCTTGGTGCGGCCAGAGGGAAGAGTGCATATGAGGAAGTGGAGGAAATGAAGTGTGTAGGCAGCATCCATATTCTATATTTCCATGATTAGAAAAAAAAACCGTAGTTAAAAAATGAACAAATCTGTGTACCTAGAACCACTGGATAACCTGAAAGATTTTAAATAGGAAGTGATGTGGTCATGTTTCAAAAAGTTCATCAGGCAATAATGGGATAAAAGAGATAGAGGAAGAGCCTAATGGAAGCAGGGAGAACAAGCTGTGATTAGGGGCTATTGCAGGAATCCCAGGGAGGTGTGATGGGGACACGACAGTGAGGATCAAGATCAAATGGAAATGGAAATGGAAAAGTGAAGTAGGAGCAGGCCAAAGGCCAGGACAAGCATCTAAGGAAAGGGGAGGAGGAGTGTAGCATGACTGCCAGGTTTGTGTTATTGTGGCAACTGGCTCTCTGGTGTTGCTATGAGCTAGAGAGGAAACAGAGGAAGAAGATATTAAAAAAAAATAATTAATGCAGTTTTAGGATCTGGCACATTTGAGATGCTCTGTTAGGCAGTTAGTATTCTCTGACTGAAGAGGACTGGTGGTCCCTGTTGATGTCTTCCAGGATGGCCTTCTGGATTTCATACTCAATAACACGTGTTAACATCCAGCATTTTCATGAGCCCCCGCTACCTAAGGTTTACCAGGGTCCACCAAGTCTCTAGTTAGTCTGACTGTGCACAGGGAAGAGGTAAGTTCTGTCCACTAGGTCTTAAATCTAGGTCTTCCTTTGGGAATCTTGCTATTGTGACATGTAAGAGAGTTTTGGGATCCAGCCTCAGAAAAGATGCCTGCACAGCTCATGCTCCTTTTTAAACTTTCAAAGAGCCTCACTACCTAGATCAGCTGCCTCTCTCTGGACACTTGAAAGTGTAAAGTGAAGGAAGGGGCAATTAGTTTACTAAATAACATAGGTCTTAGGCATCAGGGACTGATGAACTGTCTGGATTGCCTAGATAATTCCTTTGATTCTCTGATTGTACCACAAATTGGGTACTTTGCACTTGTTTTTGACTAGTGATTTCCTAAAGGTTGATTGGGGGTGGTATAAAATTTCCAAGACTATATCATAGACAATCAAAGGTAAAGGGTAACTGTTGAGGGAATAATAAAATATGAAGGTGATGTTTTTCCCTTCCCCACTTAGATGGTCCCAATGAGGTATAGAAAGAAGAAAGCTAAACAATTCCCTGGGAAATTTGATGTAAAACCAGCCATTCACCATGGCCTTTTCCTTATTCTCCTGCTTGTTCATGTATATTAGAATTATTTATTTTCTGAATTTTTACAGCACTCACCATTTCACTCACAGAAGCCAAGAAGCTGTGTGAGTAGTTAATAAGTGTTTATTGATTACTTCTGGGCCTCTTGGCAGACTTGAATTAGAGCCAGGTGCTATCCCTTTGTACTCAGTGGTGATTTTTTTTTCTTGTAGAAGATAGAGAATTATATTCTCTGCTAAGAACAGTGACAATGGAAATTTTCTTTTTTATTCCTGTAAATGCCAGGATACTTAAGCTCAACTGATTATTTTTAGCTGAGTGATGAGCAGTATGATTCAAGTCTTGTTTTTTATTTTCTGGAGTTGCAACTACTATTGCTTTTATGTAGAGTTAGGAGTCCCAAAGTTATAAAGCATGTACCTATCTCCCAACATTAAAAACACCTCAGAGTGACCTTAAAATCTGACTGGCAAAGCCAAATACTCTTCCTCTATGTTGTTACTGACTTTGGGCAGGAATGACTTTCCTCCATATCAAGGATTTTTATAAAATGAGCTGACACCAATACTCTCTTTTCTTTTCTCTAAAAATGCCTACCATTGTAAAATAGTGACAATACTTCAGGAAAAGAGAGTTTAAAAAAAAAAACAACTGAAATATTCAGAAAAAAATTTTTTTCCTTCTGTCATTTTTTTTCAAGTTGGTAGCATTTCATTTTATTTCATTCATATAGCCTTAACTTCTCTCCTTTCCATCACCATCTTTCTTGCTTGCTTTGTATCTTCCTATACAGAAGATACAAACCAAGAATTAGAACTCTTGATTTCTGAGCAGTTTCTTCAACTCACTGGCCTTTCATTCCTAGATGCTTCAGTTTCATCATATTACAGAACAATTCCCAAATACAGAACAACTTATAAGGTGCCAAGGAGTCATCATCTTGGAGATAACTGCTTACATAATTGTGCAGTAATAATATTGAATATTACCACACCCTACACTGAAAAATATTGCCATGAACTGATACATTTCAATCCAATTAGAATCATGTCAACATGTGCTACAATGATAATTTCTGAGAAGATAATGAGCAGGACCTCAACACTTCTGCTACAACTACCTGTCAGTTTCTGATTGTCTGATTCTTAAATATGAACAACACTAAAGGTCACCAGGTAGTTGAAGAAAGATTGAAAAATTGAAAAGAGAAACCAAGATGATTGAACAGAAAAAAATGGCCTCAGAAAAGAGATAAGACAGAGACCAGAAAAGCAGTTTGTTTTCTTCTTATTTTCAGAAAAATTTAAGTAGATATTGCATCCATAAAACAAGGTGCTCTTAAAAAGGAATGAAGAACAAAACATTTAAAATATGACTGCTGAGTGCTGTATGAAAGGAGAAAATGTTAGCACTCCCCCTGACAAGGATGGAAGAGGCCCTTGGGCCTGTACAACACGCATACGGTTAAGGCATTGTCACCTACTTCGTGGCATCTAACCACTGTTTTTAAGCTTCTACCCCAAATAAACACCCTTTTATAAAAAAATAAATAATAAAATATGACTTTGAAATAAGAAAAAATCAACTGAAATATAATGGAAGTGAAAGATATTGTTGAGGCTATCTCTTAGAAGGTAGAATATAGAGTTGAGAAGGAAAATATGAGAGAAAAGATAAGTCATAGGGGACCAATCTAGGAGGTCAAAAAAAAAAAAAAGAAAACAGAGAAAACAGAGGGGAGAAAAATATCAAAAAAATATTTTAAGATAATTGCTTAGAACTGAAGGCCAAGAATGAAAAATTCATCGAATGTCCAGCACACTTGAATGAAACATAATCTATAAAGAAAATACATTGTTCTGAAAGTTCTGAATACCCAGATAAATGGAAGCTTTTATGAGCTTTTTGAGGAAGAAAACCACAAAACAAACAAACAAACAAACAACAACAACAACAACAAAAAAAAAATAGGCCACCAACAATGAAACAACAACCGTAGAAACAAAGGATCCAAAATGTTAATGGAAAGAATTGTCAAGGTTCTTAGTGATTTTCTTTTTGAAATTGGAATTCTGTGCCCAGAAAACTAATGGTCAAGTTTAAGGGTAGAATATAGATATTTTATATATGTTCCAAAAGGAAGAGAGAAAAAGGAAAGGTAGAATCCTAGAAATAATGATTTCAACCCAGGAGAGTAATGAAGAGTCCCAAAATGACAGCTAGTTTGTACTGATGATTGGTAGCAATCAATCATGATTGGAGCAGGAGAAAAGATTTACTTTAGGAGGGAGGTATCTGAGAGTGGGAATGGATGGGGGAAAGAAATTCTGCAGATTCATTGTTATCCTTGATTTTTCAAATAATATAAGGAGATAATACAGATAAGCATTGCAAAAACAAAGGAAATGAGAAAGTCCAGGAAAAATAAAAAGCTATACAGAAAGGAAATATAACCATGCTGTACCATTTGACTCTGAGTGAACAATAGTTATAGAATTATCATTATATAGACATTGTTTAGTGACTTCAAACTTTTAGAATTCACCTGTAGAAAAAGGTTAATACAGAAAGGATGTAAATGCCATCAGCCTTTACTTTGTAAAAATTTAAGTGTGAATGAGCTGTTCAGAGTTAGAAGTTGAGGAGGAGAAATAAAAGGGAGGTAAGGGTAATCATAACCACTCATTCTTAGAGAGAGAGAGAGAGAGAGTTAAAATACTACTAGTAGATGAAAGAAGAAATTAAGGGATAAGTATGACACCTAATTACAAGGGAAATCAGCAAAGAAACTAAAAATAATAAACAATAGATATTATCTAAAATCAATAGAAGAATGATTATACAAGTATGTTATTTAAGGAAATAGAGGTAATCAGCAGGAAAACTAAAACCAGAAATATTTAAAGAAAAGTGGTCACTACTGGAAAATGACTGATTTTTAAACATATGTGTAGATTACTTTGATTAAAAATTAAGAATATATTTAATAGGAATATATTAAAAGCAAAATGCTATCCTAATATATCAAATAATGGAATGGAATGATAATTTCAGTATCTGTGGAAAAACATGGAATGTATTTGTCATATGTTGAAAAAATTTTTGAAAATAGATATATAATAGTATCATAAATAACTTCATAAAATATATATGCATGTGGACAGATGCTAAAAAGTAAAATGCAGATAAATAGGTATTTTGTGAGAAATTGTAAATGATTTTCTTTTTGCAAAATTGTGATTTCTTTTTATTTAATATTTTTTACGTTGCTTTTTCAAGGATACAGTTCAGCATTTATGGGTTATTACATGCAGCTCTTTTACCTTTCAGGAATATTTATGAAAATGTAATGTGATAGTGAATTACATGAGAAAATAGCATTCTATAAATATATTGCCTTGGCACCAAGAAAGGTTACTTTGAATATAAAAGAGTTACAATGAAGAGGAGCATTAGTTTAGGCTATGCTAATCAGTTTCCAAGTTTACTCATTTCAAATTTGTAAATTATTACTGAAAACATGGTTTGTGCTTGCGGTAAATGGATTTTATGTCACTGGATGAGTCGGCTTCATTGGTAGAAAATCTGTACTTTCATTCCAAGCAGAGTCTTGCTGTTGAGAGACAGCAGGCAGGATGACGTGTTGGGTTTTTAATATGCTTTCCAAATGAAAGCAACCATTATGTATAGACTATTTGTATTGTCTGGTCTAGATTTATAAAATAGGAGCTTTTTTGATTGGTCTGCACTCTTGCCTGGGTCCAGATGACTTCAATACTTGTATATCTGGGGCTGCTTAAACTTCTGCTGAGCTACTGAAAGTGACATTTCCAAGCTACTTACGACCAAGACACTTCAGAAGAGAAGTCCTATAAAACTTCCTACTAAATTGCCTATCTTTATCTGTTGCCCCTACATGCTAAAAATAGGGGAAAATTTGGCCCATTTGTTTTTACAACTCATTCACAGAGCAGAGAAGAGTTAACAAAGAGGCCTGAGGCTGCTATCTTTAGAACGGTCTGCTTGCAAGGTTGGCCCTTGCTGGCATCTGGGACCTTGGCACTCACCCCGTTCTCTAAGAGATGAGGGGTGCCTAGATCATTTGTGCGGACAATGCAATTTATGCTGAACACTTGCTTTTCTGCTGGGAGTCTGGGATTTTGTTATATGCTAGGCAGAGGGTGCCTATATGGCCATCCCCAATAAAAGCCTTAGGCTCTGAGTCCCTAAAGGGATTCCCTGAGCAGAAATGTTGCACACATATTAATGTGTTTCTAGTTGCTGAGAAAGAAGCACGCTCAAGTGTGGCCCTTACTGAAGAGAGAGCAAGCATAAGGAAACCTGTGCATAGATGTGTCCAGACTACTTCTGTATCTTTTCCCCTTAAGATCCAGCTGTATCCTTACTACAAGGCTGTTATCAATCCTAGTCATGAGTACAGCTATGTGCTGAATCCTATGAGTTCTTCTAATGAATTTCCAAATGTGGGGTGATCTTTGGGACCCTAAAACAGTAGGAAATATATTAATCATGGTCCATTCCTCTCATATTTCCATCCCCTAGAATAGGGTTTTTTTAACAAGGGGTCCCTAAAGTTGAATTGAAATTCAAAAAACATTATTCTTGTGGGGATGTGTTGGTGCGGGTGTGATATGTTTATTAACTAATACACAGTGTAGTGTGGACTTAGTAAGGGGTCCATGGTTTTCACCTGACTGACAGAGGGGCCCATGGAACAAAAACGGTTAAGAACCCCTGCCCTAGAAGATCAAAGATTCGAGAGTAATTCTGAAACACAAACATCTTTTTTCTAACAATTTGAACCGGTGTGCCACCACTGAAGTTTCCATTTCCTTGTAGTTAAAAAATTATACTTTTGAACAACTTCAAGACTACATATGTTTATGAAAAAAGTAACCAAATGTTTGAGGACTGGACCAGACAGGCAGAATTGTTGAATCATCAGATAAGTAAATAATAGTGTGTTGGGTTTTTTCTTTTTTAACTCCAAATGAAATTAGATAGTCCTTTCAATTTCTTTAGGGTCCTTTGACCAATTTTATAATTAATGGGGAATTGGAAGAGGGTGTAGAACTCTTCTGCAATGCTTCAGCCACATTTTCCTTCTCTGCAGTGCTGCTTCTTAAGCCTCAGGGCTTTTATGCTTGCTGTTTCCTCTGCCTGGGTCACTACTCCACCCGTCCACCTTGCTTACTCCTACTTAGCCTTAGCCTTAGCATAAAAGCCACTTTCTAAGGGAAATCCTTTCCTCAGCATGGGCTAGGTCTCCTATATACTCTAGCTGTGTTCTGCATTTTGTCGTCACAGCACCATCCATTAATACTTATACTTGTTTCGTGTCTGTCTCTGCCATTAGACTATAAATTCAACGAGAAAAGTGATAGTATCTGTCTTGTAACTTATTGAAGCCCTAGAGTCTAGCACAATGCTTGGCACCTAGTAAACCCTCAATAAATCTATACTGAATAAGTAAATGAAAAAAACAACAACCCTGTCTTGGCATAATGGTAAACATTTTTGGTCTTGTTGCATGTGTGAATGTCTTAGTTTGGGCTGTCTCAGGAACATACCTCCATAAAAGATTTGAGTACAGGTAAGTTTATCTGGAAAGTGATCCCAGGAAGCACTGGTAGGGAAGTGGGGAGGTGGGGCAGGGAAGGAAAGGAAGTCAACCTAGGGTGAGTAAATAGCAAGTTACTCCTGTGGGCAACTGGGATTCGGCCCTGCTGAGAGCCTCTGGGAGACTGTGTAGAACATGCCTCAGAGTTGTTCTGAAAGGTGAGGAATTGGATATTTATTTGCTAATTCCCTTCTATCTTATTTGAAGGCTAATCCCTGGGTCATTAAGTCCCTTACACTTCCTGTCTTCCCCCTTGGCAGTCCAGCAGGCTCCTTTGGTCAAAGAAGTCCCTTAGGCAAAGAGTAGAAAATGCTTGTGATACCAAGTCATCCTCCACTGGAATGATGTTGAGAGGATATGAGTGGGTCACCAAGGGCATCTCCTACTGTCGAAACCAACTTGAAGAAATTGAAACAAAGTTAATTTATAATTGTATCATGTTGAAAACAAAAGGAAAAATCCCTATAAATATATATGCAGTTGTTATTGTTCAAGTATATTTTAGGAAGCATACAAGTACAGTGAATTGCATGAAAGGCTAGAACACTGTAGATATATAGCTTTGACAGTAAGGAAGCTCATAGTGGCTATAGAGTTAGAAGTCCTGAAAACAGGCTTTTCTAAGGACTATTAATGAATGGCTTGTACCACCTCTGTCCTATGAAGTCATCTCTGTCAAGTGGGTTATCATTGACAGCATTTGTCTTTGAGCACGTTTTGTAATTGCTTAAACATATTCTGCTAGGTGGAAGTTAACAGGTAGCCTCTAACTGCTGACCTGACTTAAATGAGGAACTGAAACATCTCAGAACTAAAGAAACTTGCTGATTATTGTCCCATTATCATGACCTATTTCCAGAACTTCAGCATACACATCAAGTGAACTTTCTCCATACCTAATGACCTTCCCCTCAGTGTGATGGGGATGTTTCTATAACAAAGTTGTTATAAAGACCACAGGAACCATGCCAAGGACTGCATGACATGTACGAAAATGTAACATTAAGCCATTTCTGGGAAGGAGGGGAGAAGAAACTATTTAAAAATAGGGTAGGAATTAAGAAATTAATTATTTATAGGGAGGGAAGCAGTTGTATGTTCTATGAACTTTGATAATGAGCCCAGTTGAGCCCATTATGAGAAAGGTGAGGAAAATTCAACCACATAGGATGATTGGTCAGACTCAGGACTGGGAACATCTCCATTAGGTATTTTATGTTTGGTGTGTTTCCAGTTTGGTAAATTCTCAGAGCCTCTATTGGATGATGATGCAAAATGATAAGCTTGAATTCCAAGCCAGGCAGTCACAGGATTGGATCCTTGGACCATAATGCGTATTTCCTATTGGCTTTCCCGATATATCCCAGGGAAAGAAAACAAGCAGCTACTGAGCAAGGACCATGTGCCAGACTGTTAGATGTTTCAACAAATGATTTCATTGAAAGTATCCAGCAGACCTGTAAGATGTTATAATCTTCTTTTCAGATCAGGGCACTGAGGCCCAAAGAAGTCAAGTGACTTTCCCAAGATCACTTGGCTAGTAAGTGGTAGAGCTAAACTCAGATCCGTCTGGTTCATAGTTTGTGTTCTTTGTACTGTTCCCTGTGACACAGTTTACCTCTGCAGTTTCCCATGACCTTGGGAAATCAGTTGAACTGTTATTATTCTTATTTTCCATGCTGAGGACTCTGGAAGACCCCACACAGCCAGGATTCCACCCCAAAGGCCACATGTTTAACACTGCATGGCATTGTCTCCTTCCCAGAGCAAAATAATCCTTTGTGTTAGCATGGTGCCAATCCTAACATAGCCTGAGACAGTGGGGAAGAAAGGAAGCTATTACAGGGTGCACACGCTTTGCAGTCGAGTTCAACATTGTTTAAAATATTTTCTGCAGAACCCAAAAGAGAGATGGGAAAATCAGGAAATCCAAGAATGTAGTAATCTGGCTTCAGTGGTCTGAGAAAGAGAGAGAGATTTTACATTTTTTGTTCTAACATTCCTTGTGTTTAGGCTTGCTCAACAGATTACTACTGATCTTTTATTTTCAGGCCTGGGGGCAGGGAGTATGAGACACTCTGCTCTTCCGTCATGTTGAGTCACAAGTTGTCGCTTTGGCTGCTGAGCTGATTTTCTCCTGGGTCTCTCTTTGGGGTGTTATCCTGTGAAGGGAACTGTAACTTCAGTGGAAGAATTCTTTCTTCCTTCCCACAAGACTCTTGGGTGAAGCCTCAAACTAATTTGATTCTGAAATGATGCTGTAGAGAAAAGCTCATCTTTGAATCTCTGGGGCTTTTGTTTTTCACAAGATAAGCTAATTTCCAAACAATGTAGCAACCATTTAGGGCAATAACACAAGGGAGGGAAATTTATTTTGAAAGCCAGATCTAAGAGAAGATTAGAAATAAATTGGGAATTTGAACGGTAGGGAGAATCAGATTGATTCATAGTATGCCACTAATCATGAGAAGTTTTTAAAATACTGACACTTGGGTTTCAGCACCAGAGATTCTGATTGAATTGGTACGAAATGGGGTGCAGGCTCAGCATCGGGGTTTTACAAGTTCTTCAAAGGTTGAAGACTCCTGGACTAGAAAATAACCTGTGTTTTCTAAGGATTGTGATATCAAGGTAAGTTTTAGAGGAAAAATGAGAAAATTTGCTCAACTATACCGAGGGGATGGTGGTTTCAAGGCCCAGTTGTGAGAAACTTGTGTCCTCCCTGATAGCTGTGTGCACATTAAGGTGTGACTTTTTTATTAGTCACAAACATGGGGCTCTAGCTAAAGCACTTCTTTTTTTTTTTTTTTTTTTAAAGATTTTATATATTTATTCATTCATTTACCCACCCCCCCTTGCTGCTTGTGCTCGCTGGGTCAGCTAACCACGCCGCGCGGTCGGGCTTGCCTTCACCAGGAGGCCCCGGGAACCGAACCCGGGGCCTCCCATATGGTAAATGGGAGCCCTACTGATTGAGCCACAGCCGCTTCCCTAAAGCACTTCTTTTAATCAGTGGACTGATTGTGGGAAGGCACATCAAATGCAGAGATGATGTTTTCCTATTTTATTTTTTCTCACCCACAACTCTTGGAACACTGCTATGTTTGTGATAGTTTCTACTTTACCAAATTGAAAAAAAAATTGGAACTCATGCAAGGCCCTTTTATCTCCAACACCTGCTATGGAATGCAATGCACAGAAATGCACTGGGCATTTCTGAACATTGGGCTAGGCTCTTGGTTGAGTGACAGGCAAACCAGAGAGAGAGGCAGAACATAAAATATGAGCTGATGATAGAATCTGGGCCAGCCCCAGTGAGTGACAGCCTGCCAGAGACAGAGGCAGGAGCCCTGCTAAGTCCTTCCACTGTGGCTGGAGCCCCAAGTTTGTCAGACATACTAGAAATCATATCTGGCTGCTCAGTGCTGTGATGAACACAGATGTGGCTCACTCTGAGGATCCTGCTTGTTAAGTCTTCTCTGATTAGCTGAGTGATTTATCTTGGGGGCTGCTTGCCCTGAAATGGAGTTCTTATATTCAGTGCTGTTCCTGCCCCTTTGAATGTCTGCCCTAAGTGAGTGGAAGAGAGTCTTGGTCAACAAGTTGTCTTTTAGGGACACAGGCATTTCAGATGTATGCTGGTGACTTTTCCATGGTGCCTGAAAGGATGCAGTTGTTGTCTGAAGTGATCTCAGATCCTGTTGTAGGCCCACTTGAGTCATTCCTGTAAGCTGGACTTATTCTGGTCTGGAATGTCACACCTTGTACAGGCCTTCTTTAAGACTCATTAATTTAGATTAAGAGTCATGAAATGTATCCAACCAGTGCAGATGAAGAATGGGGCATCCTTCCCTTCCGTGGTCTGAGGATGACACCCTGAGGGGCATGTCCTACCCATGCCCAACAGTGACAGTCTGGTCTTCACCTGAACAGTCTTCCTGTCTGTGCTCAACTGACAGCTGCTTCACCTGCTCTTTGGTAAAGTAGTGGGACTTTATCAGAATTCTCAAACCCAGACGATCACAGCAGCCAGATTACATGTGAGTGGAACAGGCCAGTGTACAAGGCAAGGGGTGCTGGGGACTGGTAAACCGGAGGACAGGTGACCCATCTAAAGAGGACAGCCACTACTCAGCTCCAGCCAGTTGTCGTGCAGAAGGAACTGGTGACCAATGTAGCCAGATCTTTCAATTTTCAAGAAACTGTAAATCTAGAACTTTATATGACATTTCCTGATTTTTACTGTTGTCAACAAATTCATATTTTTAAAACTCTGTTTCAGACAAACATTTCTGTGGAGCAGATAGGGCCATGGGCTGCCTCTTCTGATCTTGGCTCAGAAGCAACATTTTTCTGTGCCTTGGAGTCTCTCTAGCCCCACCCCCCTGTTTCTCCCCACCCTCAAAACTACAAATTAATACCTGTGAGGGATCTAGACTTGATATTACCTACAGTCACCAAGATAACAGATGACTTGGGTCTAGAGTCAGGGAGATTCTTACCTCTCACCCATAGATGCCTCACGCCCCCTTTATAGCTATTAAACCCAGAAGAGGAATGCTTACATGATCAAATTACACAAACCCACCTCTTTATTGCTTTGTTGAAAAAACTAAGCCAGATTTTTTTTGTTAATATTATTGTAAACAGGCAAGGAATAATGTTTGCAGAAAAATTAGAGTTTATACAACCCAGATAAGGAAATGTAAAACATTTGAATTTTGTTATATATCAAAAGCTGGCATATGAAATAGAGAGAGAGAGAGTGTGTGTGTGTGTATTTCAACTCTTTCTCTATCATCCTTTCAAGATAAAAGTCAGCTTGAGGCTCATTGGAAGAATGAGACTATATAAATTGAAAGTAGCTCTAAATAAAATATGTGATGAACACACACTGTTCACAGAAACTACTAAGGAACCACCTTTTTCCCCAGATTTTTTTCTGTTATACAGATCCTATAGTGTATCCGTGCCAAAGCAAACTTACTATGGTTTTGCTGTAAGAAACTGTCAGAGGGCCATTTATCCACAGGGTCTGTGGGATTCAGGCACATGCCTGTAGTAACAGCAGGGAGGAGTTTCTGACTTTGTACCTTTTTACCCTCAAGAACATAAGTAGTGAAATCTGTTTGGGGCTATTAAATGGTGTTTGGCAACGTCACTCTCAGAAAATTTGGGGTTTGAGTCAAAGGGGTTAACAATTAGGTCCCTGAAAAGCTTGATTGTACAAAAATGTGCTATCCTGACAGAATGCATGGGTCTATAATAATTTCATTTTGCATAAAACAAGAAATTGCTCTGTGCATGGGATTTCAGGGAATTCATTTTCTGAGAGAGATTTTTGTCATGTTTTTCTTACCTAGGCGTGTGGAGTTGTTATTGCCTCCTGCAGGAGTGAGGTTGTGTTGTCAGGCGCATGGTGATGCAGCAGAGATGGGACATGGCTGGCAGTTTAGGGGGCGATGGGTGGTGCAGCACAGACCCACAGGGGCAGAGTTGAACCCGGACCCTGGCTCTGAGGAGAGGAAGGTCCCAACACGCTAACAACAGGCTTCTGGGTTATGCTGACATTTCCTGCTTCCCTAGGCTGAATGGTTTGTTTTTCCCAAATTGAGGCAAATCATTGTGCAATTCCTGGATTTGCACCAGGGCTGGGATTTAGACCAAATGAAGAAACAAGAGACCTAACAACATACAGACTCTGTGTTAAGGAGCACAGGCTTTAGAATCCATCCTATCTGGTGCTAAATGCTGACATCACCTTTGGATGTGACTTAATCTTTCTAAGCCTCTGTTTCTTCATCTGTGAAAGAGCTAAATTGTGGTGAGGTTTGTATGACATAACTTATGTTTGCTTGTTAGTCAATTTAAAGACAGCATTTATAGTACTATTAAGTTCTACACTGTTAGGATTTAATAAACTGGTTGAGCCAGGACCAAACTCTCTTTCCCTTTATTAAAAAATAGACCCTGAAGTTTTCCTGGAGCACAGCTGCTTTACCTAGACCTCCCAACCTCATGGGCAAGGAGAAGAGTAGCAGAGTAGCTGATACTAAAATAAACCTGAAAGATTGATATATCTACAATCTATAGTTATAGTTGTAGCTATAAAGATATAGATAGGTAGGCAGGTAAGTAGGTAGATAGATAGATAAATAGATAGATAGATAGATAATAGATATATAGATTCAAACAATCAAATCCATTTGTAATAAACTTTTAATTGAAATACTACAGACAGAAAAGTGCATATATCAAATGAGTACAGTCCAGTGAATTACCTCAAAGTCCATACAACACTGAGGTCAAGAAATTGAATGTGACCAGATTCTCCAAAGTCCTTGTCATGCCTCTCCCCTGCCATGCCCTCCCCTCCTCACCATCTTCCCCCAAAGGAAAACTCTAACCTGACTTCTAACCCCATGGACAAGTTTTGTATATTTTTGAATTTATTTAAATGGAATCATGCATTATGTACTCTTTGTGTTCAGATTCTTTCCCTTAGCATTATATTTGTGAGAATCAAGTACATTATTGCATGCCCTAATGTAAGGCGATCCTCAGTAAACTGGGACCATCCTGACTTGGTGTAATTATTGATGATAATTGATAATAACTATTGATAGCACACCTTTCACTCTCCAGATTGTCCTAGTTTGGATACTAAATTGAACAGCCAACTCCCCTTACCATCAAGATGAGAGCTGAAATCCTTCCTCCCACACACGCTGTAGGCTGCCCTTTTGTAACAACTTTTCCTTCCACCCACACCCTCTGGTGAGGATGATGGGTTAAAGCTGACTCTCTTTGTAGGCAGGTGAGGGGGAAAGCAGGTGAGGCCCTGAGAGACTGCCTGTGCAGAGGTCTGTGAAAGCTGCAGAGGGCTGAGTTCTGTTGCTAATTCTGGCTTCCTTCATGGAGAATTCTTCCTTCATGGTGAGCTGTGCAGAACAAGGAATGGAAAAGGGGCAATTTCATAGAGTGGTGGCATAGGGGTATGTGCTTTTTTAGAGACTTAAAAAATGTGGCGATTATAGCAAGGTGTTTGAGCTGGTCTCCATCAGGAGGTAGAGGTGCCATTTCTCTTTCCCTTCTTCCCCCAGTTCATAATCTAAACACATTAAATCTGTGACCTGAATAAGAAAAATACTCTGGGGACCCTCTCCTGCATATTTTTAGTACTGTTTTCTTACCTCTGATCTCTGAACTACTGTTTGGGCCAGTCACCCTGACCTTTAGGTCAAGGCAGTCTGGACAGGTAAACTTTAAATAACCTGTTACGAGGCCAGCAGCATGCCACAGTCACCCACTGTGATCCGATCACCCTGAAACAAGCTGCTGGTTCTGTAATAGATATTTTCTGGTTATAGGACATGTTAAAGGCTTTAGCAACCTTGAACTAAATACGAACGAATGCCCTTATCTGCACCATGTGAGGTATGGCCACTAGAAAGTCTCATTAGCTATGTCTCCTGCTCAGCTATTATGAAGTCTTAAAAATAATACTGCCTTGTGGAGGCCAGTCATCCTGAAGGCAAACAGAGTCAAGAAGTACCTGGAAAAAAAAAAGTCATCCACGATGCTTTCCCTCAGATGATGATGGAAACACGGAGTTACACTTACATAACATCTTTAGCATCTCAAAACATTTAAAATGATTAATTTTATCCTCGCAATAGCCTTGGTCAGGATGGGTGCTAATTTTCTTGTTTTCTCAGGTGTCTAATTTCACAAATTTCACAAGCTATAAATATGTAATAAACTTAATCCACCAGTCAAAATCTCCCAAAGATTATATTCAGCTCTATCCCCTTCCCCAGTTGGATACTATGTAGCCACTAAAATGATGCTGTATAAATCTGGCGGTTCTGAACTGTAGAATGATTTTTTTTTTTCATGGAAGAATGTTCACATGAAAATATATTACTTGGGGAAATGGGTACAAAACAGTATGTTCAGTGTGATGATGTGGAAAAAAATGTCCTATTTCCTTAAGACTAAAACAAATTCTTTTCCATCATTTAATATTTTTAAATAAGGCTACATCTTACAATGGAAGCCCCTTAAAGGCACTTATTATGATAAATAATAATAAAATGGTAAATCTTATATTTGATAGCAACTTGGGATCAATTATTATGATCTCTCTCTTCATCCCTCTCAAACTGATACCTACATAAATAACTTCAAATATACTTACCAGTGTTAACATTGATTATCACTGGGTCTTGGGGACCATAGATGATTTAATTTCCTTTTTTCTTTCTTTTTTTTCAACTTTGTGTTTTCCAAATATTCTAAATGAATACATATTAATTTCAAAAATTACTTTAAAAATAATATTTAAGACCCAAGGACTCCTTAATCAGGAAAGTACACTCTCACAGAGAAAGATGAAGTGATTATTCCCCATGACTATTATAAAGTAGTGAGTGGGTGGAGAACCAAAGCATCTACCAATATCGTCTTCAGAAATGATCAGAAGTACTTAGGGAGAGGTTGGTTTGGGTGAAAGGAAATAGAAATCAGTTTAAATATGCCTCAAGAACTTTTTCTTGGTCACATATAATTCTGTACAATGTAAGAATATCTGACATGAATGGAATTATTAGACACTAATAAAATAAATTCAGACTTGAGCCTGTGGTTGATTGATTCACAAGAGCCTTCCCAATGAAACAGGGAGACTATAACAATTTCAGAATTTTAGATGAGGAGGGGTAATGGATAGCACAGCTGAAGTGGTGTGATTTGTAAATGACAATGGAATTTACATGTCCTAATTTGATTGTTTCTTCCCAAATATTTAAAGTACAGATGAGGCTTTCATAAACCACTGCATCAAAATGTGGAAGGCATTCACCAGGTGCCTGGTGTTTCTGTAATATTTGTCATGTAGATTCACAATCTGCCTTGTTTAAATATTCTTTGTTTATCAGCTTAACCCAGCCCTCTATTTTAGAGCCTAAGTTGCAATGGAAACATAGACAGTTAGGCTGCTGTTGATTTTGTTAATACTCTCCTGAACTTTACATATTAAACGGCTTTGCCAGACCAAGGCCACCAGCTTTGAAGATGAGTCACTTAGGGTAAATCCTTCCCAAGCTAAGGGCATGTCAGTCAAAACTATGTCTAGGCAGGGGGACCCCAGGGACTACTACTCATTGACTTAAAAGACTTGCTGATGGGAGATCAAATTTGTGTTTTTGTGGAGTCTCAGTGGGACTTGGTGCTATTTGTTGTCATGAAATCATATTCCTGCAAGAGCTGGGACTAATAAGGCTGTACATAGTGTCAGCTGCAGGGATGTAGTGGGGTGGGTGAGTTTACCACACATGGGTGTGGGTGGGCGGAGATGGCCTGTCATGAGTGGCCAAGTCCACCCACAAATGACTGGATACAGAATAATTTAAATGAGTATTTAATGGCATTTCACTTTAGCATTTTATTTTAGTTTGCATCTTTATTATGAAGCTGTGTAGAAATAAATGAGTGGCTGGGACAGCTGCATTGGACATGGAGAATTTTAAAGACTTCATTTCTGAACCAGGACTCTATAAAGAGGTTTGAAACTCAATAACTTATGAAAGTTCTCTTTAGCATGTCTTTATCTATGGTTGATATTTACTTTTGAACCATATATAATAGCTAATATATTAAACCAGTTTATGATGATGCAGGTTGTTTTTTTTTTTTTTTAACTGAGTCAAATTCTTCAGTTAATTTAACAAAATATTTGGGTTTTGTGAAGACAAGCAAATCTAGGTTCCAAAAGATAAGATATATGTTTAAGGCAGCTAAACTATGAAGACTATACTAAGAAATGCTGAGATTTGTTTTCTGTGCCGGTGGATGTTACGTTTTTGGTAATCAAACAGAGATGGATTGAAATATTTTTGAAGTGTCAGTAGTACATTTTATCCAGTCAGGGCTGTGCCTGATACATATTAAATATAAACTGCCTTATTATTTACATATATATATACACACACACACACATATGCAAGAAATGTGGACATGAGTCTTTTCAATGTTAATAGGTTTGATGAAATATCTGAAGATTCTCCTAGGTCAAATTCTAAGTTTTACTTAGAATAATAGTGCTGTAACAGAATTCTCAGTATAAAGGTATGACACATTGATTTAAATTAGTGTAATTTTAGAAAACATAAAATGAATCGTTTCCTTTTCCAGTGAAGTAGATAAGTAGCCATAATTTTGTCTCCCATTAGCTTCATGGCTCATGATTGTATTTAAGTATTTCTATGTGTACCTGACACAAAATGCTGATTTTAAATCATCACTAAGTGAAATTATCTATGATTCCTCCAATTCCTTCAAAATACCCCTACTCCTAGTTGGGTTTGTATGAGTTTGTCCCTTAAAAATAATCCTGGATGGTTTCCAAATTAAAGACAGGAGAGAGATTCTTAGCCAGCCATAATTTTAGAGGAGTTGTAAAAAATAAATGTAGTTGCCAAAAAGCATATGGAATATCTTGTCAACTCAGAGATAAACAGTTGTTTTGTATGGATAGCTCACGCTTATAATAGCAAGCCACATGTTCTCTTTCTCTCAGAAGTGCTTTGCTTCTTGCTTTCCGGGATAAATGTGGTAGTAAAATAATAGTTAGCTTGCATCTGGAAAGCCACCTATTATTAGTAGAAATGATGACAGGCTGTAAAATAAAAATATTGCTTTGCTGTTATTTTTTAACTTATAGTGTTGATTGTAAGTGATGAAACACATTGGTGATTATTAGAGGAAAGGAAACTCACTTTTATTGAACACTTACTGTGCTGAGCATGTGTGTGCTCATTTGATTTTCACACCATTCCTAAGAGGATTCATACTTTCCCAATGAGAAAACTGGTCCTCTGAGCTGCTTAGTAACTCGGCCCAGTTCACATGGGTTAGGTATGGCTGTGATTGGAAACCAGGCTTGTCTGATCTCAAAGCTCAGGTTCTTTGGACTCTATCATTCTCTTTAGCATGCTGGTTGTTCATAGCACACCTACCATCACTGAAATAGACAATCCATGTAATACAATTAGCAAATCAGTGAAATGGGAACCTATTTATGATTTTTAATGAAGGATGACTATTTGCTACTGTTTGTTACTTTTAACTGTCAAATTTGAAAATCACTATACTCATCACTGTTAGAAGTGTGCAAGTCAAGGAAATTATCAAAAACTGAGAGACACAAACCACTATAACAAAGTCTTAATGCAACTGGAAAGTAAAGTTCATAAGAAAAATACAAACTAACTCTATTTAATTTGCTTTTTTTCTGTTTTTTAAAAATTATTTTTATATACCTGTGGCAGTTTGATGTAATTATGAATTCCAAAAATATAATTGGATCATGCTTGTAAACTGATCTGTTAATCTGGGCATGATTAGGTTAGGATTAGGACATTGAGCCCCACCCCTTGGTGGGTGGGGAATTGAATATAAAAGGCAAGGCAAAGGACAGTTGAAGCAGTCTTTTGAGAAGCAGTTTTGATGTTGGAAAAAGGCCCCAGGAGATGAGAAGCAAGCCGTTCGCCTGATCGTCTACAGCTGACCTTTTGGAGGAAACAGGAACTAAGCCTGGAGAGAAACGCAGCCCTGGGAAGAGAGGAACCCCAGAAGCCTGAACCCTGGCAAACGCCGGCAGCTGTCTTGCTCTACCACGTGGCAATGGACTGTGGTGAGAGAAGAAACTTAATGCTTTATGGCCTGGTATCTGTGGATTCCTACCCCAAATAAATACCCTTTATAAAGACCAACCCATTTTTGGTATTTTACATTAGCACCCCTTTGGCTGACTAATACAATAGCTTTTTATTTTGTAAAGATACTTAGATTACATAAATGTTACGTAAAAAATACAGGGGATTCCCATATGCCCCACTCCCTAGCCCTCCCACATTTTCCCACATTAACAACATCCTTCATTAGTGCGGTACATTTGTTACAATTGATGAACACATTTTGAAGCACTGCCACTAAGCGTGGATTATAGTTTACATTGTAGTTTACACTCTCTCCTGCATATTTTTGCAAGTTATTACAAGATATATAATGGCCTGTATCTGTCATTGTAATGTCATTCAGGACAATTCCCAAGACCCAAAAATGCCCCCAAATTACACCTATATTTCCTACTCCCTCACCTCAGAACCTCCAGTGGCCTCCACATCAATGATAAAAGTTCTTCCATTCCTAGAATCACAATAAATCCATAGTAGAATGACAGTAAGTCTGCACTAGTCCTTTGTTCATTCCTCAACCCTGAGGATTTTGGGATGGTGATGCCCACTCCGCCTCTAATTGAGAGGGGGCGTAGATCCCATGGGTCAAATTAATGGGACTATCTTGCTTGTAGTTGCAGACTCTCTCTGTTCCTTGAGATGGTCGTTGTCCATCATCTCCTTGTTAGTTGTCCTGGGTGAGTCCAATGAACTGGAGAGTAGGTGTTGCAACTCTGTTGAGATTCAGAGCCCAACTGGTACATGGATAGCCAAAAGATTTAAGTCTCTTGCACATATACCTATCAACTCTAGTACTAACTATAGATTCAAATAGAAGGGGCAGAAGAGCCATGTATAGGGAAACCACAACTGAGTCCAACTCTGTCACACTGGGTAGCATAAATTTCAAAGTAGGGCCCACTGGCAGGGTGCCAAACTCCTGAGTTGTCTGCCCTACCTATAGTGTCTGGATGTCTCCAGATCCTTCAGGTGCCCTGTTATATGAGGCAATATTTACTTTGGCCATCAATGAGATCCTACTGAGATGTGCATAAGCGTAACCTCTGGAATGACCTCCCGACTCACTTTGAAGTCTCTTAGCCATGTAAACTCATTTGTCTTTACACTTTCCTCCTTTTGGTCAAGGTCTTTTTCCAGTTGCATTGCTAGTTGGTGCTTGGTAGTAATACCTCGGTGCCAGGGAGGCTCATCCCCAGGAGTCACGTCTCACGCCGGGGGAAGGTAATACATTTATATGCTGGGTTTGGCTTAGAGAGAGGCCAGATTTGAGCAACAAGGAGGCTCTCAGGAGGTAACTCTTAGGCACCCTATAATACTAGGCTAAGTTTCAATTTCAAAAGTAAAGGTTCATAAGTACAGTCATCACTATTAAGGGCCCATCAATGGTCCATCCTCCTTCACTAGTCACTGCCCCTGTACTCAGGGGATTCTTGCCGTCCCATTAGATAGTGTGGCAGAGCTCCCCAGGATGGGTATTTGATATTCTTTTGGTTATTGTGTGAAACTCTACTCACTGTGACAATGTCCCATGAACACTTGAACACATTCATATGCCTTATAGGTATGTCCCATGTGAACCTCCTCCTATGTATCTCCTATCACTGACACCCCACACCAATGATCCTCCCCTGTCACAGTTGTAACCCTTCTTTGATTCAAAAATTCTTCAAAATTGAAGCCTACAAAATAACCAAATACAATTAATAGGAAATTGATGTAATAATGATAGTTTTAAAAAATAAGTAAAATACAAAAAAAATTTTTTTAAGTTTGAAATAATTTTAAAACTTTAAAATTTAAAAATATTAAAAAAAATTTTTTTTGACATTATGTCTTTCATCACTGTAAGATCTGTTGTCTTGCATGAACAGTGACATTTTCTTCCATTTATTCCCCCAGTGTCTTATTTTTTTCATTTTGTCTTCAAAGAAACTTTAGGTTACAGAAAAGTCATGTGCAGAATATAGGTGATTCCCATAATCCCAACATCCTCCCCCTTTTAAAGTATGTTTAATAGCATACTTAAACTCTTCCAAAAATAAAAGTGGAGGGAACATTGCCTAACTCGTTCTATGATGCCAACATCACCCTAATACCAAAGCCAAACAAAGATGTCACAAGAAAGGGAAACTATAGACCAATCTCTCTAATGAACCTAGATGCTAAAATCCTCAACAAAATAGTTGCTAATCACATTCAACAACACATCAAATGAATTATACACCATGACCAAGTGAGTTTCATCCCTGGTATGCAAGAATGGTTCAACACAAGAAAATCAATCAATGTAATATACCACATAAACAGATCAAATGAAAAAATTCACATGATCATCTCTATAGATGCAGAAAAAAGCATTCCACAAAATACAGCACACTTTCCTGATAAAAACACTTCAAAAGATAGGAATAGGAGGAAACTTCCTCAGCATTTTAAGAGGTATATATGAAAAACTCACAACTAACATCATATTCAATGGTGAAATCCTAAAAGCTTTCCCTCTAAGCTTTGGAACAGGACAAAAATGCCCATTTTCACTGCTCTTATTTAACAATGTGTTAGAAGTACTTGCTTGAGCACTTAGGCAAGAAAAAGATATAAAAGGCATTCAAATTGGAAAGGAAGAAATAAAATTTTCACTATTTACAGATGACATGATTCTATACATAGAAATCCCTGAGAAATCTACAACAAAGCTTCTAGAGCTTATAAATGAGTTCAGTAAATGCAGGTTATAAGATCAATGTGCAAAAATCAGTAGCATTTCTGTATACCAATAATGAGCAAACTGAGGAGGAAATCAAGAAAAAAATCCCATTTACAATAACAACTAAAAGAATCAAGTACCTAGGAATAAATTTAACAAAAGATGTAAACAACTTGTACACAGAAAACTACATAGCACTGTTAAAGCAAATCAAAGAAGACCTTACTGAATTGGAAAAGCTTACTATGAAATTTAATCTGATTTTTGAAAGCTATAGACTAATTTTTTGTTCTTTCTAGATAGAATGTATACAATTAGTCTATACACATAATTTGTATGTTTAAAATCTGGATTTTTTTTAATTTTATATATATATCAGATGTCAAGTATCTGGGGGGATATCTCCTGGGGAAACTTGGAAACATAACACAAAGAGCATGACTCCTGAAGTCAGCTGACCTGAGTTTAAGTCGTGGTTCTTCCACTATGTGACCCTGGGCAAATGGCAACCTTGGAAAGCCTTGGTATTCTCATTTGGAAAATAGGAATGATAACTCTTACTTCTCAGCATGAAAACCCTGTGAAATAATGTTTAAGGAAATGTTGTAAACTACTTAAAATGTTCTCTGAATCAAAGGTAGTGATTTTTTTTTTTTTTGTCAAACATATAAAGGAAAATTTTTTTCTTCTTGGGTGAGTATTTTTAGTGTGGGAGGCAGCTTTGTGACAGGAGCCAGCAGCCATGGCTGGTTTTCGTTCCCTAAGGCCACAATCCTGGCATCAGATTAAGGTCTAAACCACTGTCCTATCTACTTGGAGTTTGCCTGGGTAAGATGTGACCTTATATATTGTCTTGTGCCTACTCTCCAGAGAAGTTCTCTAAGCCTTTTTGCTGAGGTATTTGGCCAAGATTCTAGGCTGCTACAGAAGTTTCTGGGACCATGGGAGGTTTTGTCTTGGCCTTCATAGAAGGAAAAAAAAGGTTTGAGCAGATTCTGAGAACCATGAAACCTCTCTGGTATGCTGACCTTTTCCTTTAACCTGTATATAATGAGTGTTCAATAAATATTTTCTCTGGTAGAAAGCATAGCAGTCAGCTCACTTGATAAACTCTCTGGTCCTTACAAGTAAGTGGATCCTACCAGTAGAGAGTAATGGTATGTATTAACCAAGTTTCCTTCAGCAACAAGTGTCAGAAACCCAGCTCAAATGAGCTTGCAGAAAGGATAACTTACTTGCTAACAAGTAACTGGATAGTCCAAGTGGTGCTGCTGGCTTCAGACCCAGTTTATCTGAGGATTTAGACAATATAATCTGGACTGTGCTCTGCTTCCCTTGCTTGACTCTTCTGTCCTCTACTTCATTTTCAGGCAGGCTGAAAATGGCTCCAGACCCATAGCATCCTTACAACCATATATTCTGGAGAAAAGAGTATGACCTTCTCTCTCCTCATATCCATATTAATTCCTGAAAAGGACTCTTAATGGCCCTGCTTAAGAGTGGCCCAGCACTCTGTCCAGAAGTAGGGGTTATCCTGGGGGTCCAGTCTGAGTTATCTGCTCAGACTGCGACTAGAAAGGTGTAGCAATTGATTTGTTCTCATGGAGGGGGTGAGGGACAGTTCAAAAGGAAGAGATGCAGACCAGACCAAAAAATTAAAGATGCCCACTAGTCAACTGAACAAGACTAAAACCAACAAATTATTTTTTAATTGAGGTATAGCAGGTGCAACAAATCTTAAGTATGTAGTTTGATGAAGTTTTACACATGCATATAACCATGTAACAATGACCTAGATAAAGATATAGAATGTTTCTGCCACCCCAGAAGTCTCCTTTGTGCCCCTTTCCAGTCAATATTTCTCTCCCACTCAGAATTGACCACTATACTGACTTCTATCACTATTGATTAGTTGTGCCTGTCTTGAAATTCATATGAATGATATCATACCTTATGTGCTCTTTTGGTTTGTTTCACTCTACATTGCATCCATTGAATAGCTCATTTTAAAAATAGCTGTATAGTGTTCCATGTATGGATATAATCACAATGCATTTTTCCACTCTATTGTTGACAAGCATTTGGACTGTTTCTAATTTTCAGCTATCATGAATTAATCTGTGAACATTCTTGTATATGTCTTTTCAAAAGCTTGGGTATATTATTTCTAAATAAGTATATTGGTCTGTACAGGGCTTTTCTGTGGTATAAGAATGGACTGTGAGGAGAAATTTATTATGATGCTATATGTTGTTTTTTGAGAGGTATTGTGTCCTGGTGGACTGGTCTGGAAGTCAGGCATGGACACTTCTCTTGGCACTAATGAATTATTAGATTTGGGGCAATTATCCTTACAACTCTAGGCATCATTTTGTGCTTCTGTCAAATGAAGGCCTTGGACTTCAATCCTAAAATCCTTTTGCATGGTAACATGTGGCTCCAATGCTGTTAGTATTTCCTCCTAGCTTGTTGGGAGGCCTGGCAGGAAGCACATTCAACAACTGAAAGCAAGGTAGCAGATCATTTCTTTGTCTGAGGCATATGGCCTGTCTCACACTATTTTTTTTAATTTAATAAGAGAGGACATTCGTTATCCTTTACCTTTGTTCATTGTCCATTGCTATGTCCCTCACTGCCCTGCTGTTCTCTCTGAACTCAGGGTGTCCTATGGTAGTAGGGAAATAGGATAGGAAGGATATCGTAATGGTTCAGTAGAGCATCTTCAGTGCTTTGTGGTGTATACATGGAAACAGTAGTCCCCTGGATGCCAAGGAAATGCTTGGCTCTCATTACCTCATTGCCTTACTATCTGTGATTAGGGAGGCAGGGGTCTCTTGGAGTGTATCAACTAATGACAGATAGGTGAACTCCCTTTGGTCACACAGCTGGCCTTCTGGATGGCCCACCTTCCCTATTAGGAGTCCCCCAACTATCTTTCCTTCATCTCTGGCCTTACCCCACTGCCATAAAATCTCTATCTGTGGTCTCTTCACATCAACTTGGCAGTGAAAATGTTGACGGATGAGATTTAGTTTCCTCCCAAGAATATATATATTGGAGATTTTTTAAAAGACACGTTTTTAAGAGCAAGGAATAAAGAAACCATGAAACAGTGGATAGACGATCCATATTTGGGGTCAGGCAGCCTTCCCCTACAAATCCTCAAAAAATTCAGAGTGTAGGTAGCCATCTAGTCTGCTTTGGAGAATAGCTTCCAGCCCTGTGCTCTGTAGATAGTCAGACAAAGGCATGCCAACTGAGGAGTGGAGACTTACCTCAGGCCACTTCATTGATTCATGTAGCAAGTATTTTATTCAAAACCAAATACAAGCCAAGTCCTATTCTAGGTTCTGAGGACATATCAGTGAACAAAGCAGACAATAAATCAATAAGCAAGTAAATATATACTTTACCAGGAGGCAAGTAAAGCAGGATAATGGGAATAGGATTGTATGGGAGGGGGCAAGGAGCCTCACATAACAGAATCCTGTGGAAGTGAGAGAATAAATCATAGAGATTTTTACAGAAAGGTCCAAGCAGGAGGAACAAGAAGTGCATGGCCCTGAGGTGGGTCGTGTTTGGCAGATAGAAGCACAGCAGATGAAGCAGTGGCAGCCAGATCAAGGAGGTATTAGTGACCACTGTAAGGATGCTGGCTTGTATTCTGAGTGAAATGGGAAGGCATTGGAGGAGCAGCAGGTCACTTCACCCAGATACCCAAACCTGAGAATTTGGGAACTTTGATTTTGTGTATGGTGGAATCAGATGGGGTTCACATAGCTTCATAGTAGCCAAGTAGAGACATAGATCCATGGTAGTGGGAAAGAGTGAGTATAGGGAAATGGTGGCATCTAGGGGTAACAGGAATGTAAATGTAACAGGCATTTACCCCTGGTTTGGCCACTGGATTCCAGATTATTCATGACTTGTTAGGTATAGTTAACCTCTGAGCAGTTCTTATATCATATGCATCCCTCCCCTTCCCCTTTTCTCTCACTCAAAAGAGACAAATCAAATAGCACTGCTTGGGAGTAGGGTTGCCAGATCTAGGGAAAAAAGGGTAGCCAGTTAAATTTAATTTCAAATAGACAATGAAGACATGTAAGTATGTCCCATGGCATATCTGAGACACACCTATACTAAAAAAAATCTTCATTGTTTGTCTGAAATTCCAATTTAACTGGACCCCTGTGTTTTATCTGGCAACCTTCCTTGGAGTATAGCACTTTTTGTAACATTTCTGGTCCCAACCTTAGTTGCTGCTGGTATAGAATGGAGAAATGGATCTTTAAAATGTATAGTCATCTACATACTCAAAGTGAGCCAGGCCTAGAAAGGTACCCTTCACATATCCATCAGAGGTAAGTTTTCATGAAAATCAACTTTTTATGCAGTGTGCCATTCAAATGGAAACATCCTCTAAATTTCATAATACAGGGCTTTTAAAAATTTAGGAAAGTTTCAAATTTTTGTTGCTCACCAATGGCATTTCTATCAGAGAGCACTAATGGTCAGAGAATTTCCATACACTCATTATCCAGTTGGCTTGGCCTATCACCTAGGTAACTACAGTCTATTTAGAAACATCAGACAGACTTTTTTGTTACAGAGATGCTATTAGAATCCTCTTTCTGTGCAGCTTTCTCCTCTCTGGTACTCTGTCCTGTGAGTACTTGCTGCCTTGGTCTCCCCAGCTGGCCTCCTCTACTCAAGCTCCACCTGGGTTTCCCCTCCCCATGCCTCAGCCTGGAATGCTTGCAAGGCAGAAAGCTGGGGCAATTGTAGGGCTCACCTCATTGCTTTCTCATCTCTTGGGTCTCACTTCATTGTCAGATATTTGCATATTGAAAATTATTGTTTCATAAACAGTGTTTTATCCTTTTGATTGTTTTAGTTGTTTGAGATGGGAAGGTCAATCTGGGCTTTTATTCCATCTAGACCAGAGGTGGAAGTATAGGAGACACTATGTGGGGAGTTTCTCACTCTTTGTGTTCTAGCTAAGCCTGAAAAATAGCTGCATTAAGACCCACCTTCTGGAGGGAATCAAGAACTTCTCTTGTAGACTAAAAAGGCACAAGATGCTCAAGTGAGCCAGGAAATGCTGCTCCCCATTCATCCCCTTCTGGCCTAGGATGGGGAAGGAATTCCTCACCCTTGCCTGCCTACATGATTGCTGGGCCCTTCCTCATAACTTGGGAGACTCCTGAAAGAACTAGGGTCCAGTGATTAGTGATCCCAGGATTTAAGTCTTTTCCTTAGCTTAGGGCAGTCCAAGGTAGGTATAAACCCCAGAGAATGTGGAAATCCAAGTTTGAAGAGATTCTGTTCTCTTTCTTCATTGTTTGATTTTGAACATAGAAAAACTGAATATCATATAACTTGGAACTCTGTGTAAAGTGATAAATGAGAGTAGGAGGAACTGTATAACTGGCCAATAGAATACAGCTTAGGGACTCTGTGTCACAGCATTGATTAAGCAGGTATTTGGGCCTGATCTACCAGTTCACCAGACTTGTTGGCATTATTGCTCCTCATGTATTTTCAAATAACTGAACTTGATGCTTTGCTTCTTCAGAACACTTGGCTTGACAGAACCAAGGATTCCTGATTTGGAATCATTTGAGATCAATAGGAATGAACAAGCAGGTAGCCTCCATAGTGGAAATTAATTATTCACTGCATGTCAAGATATTGCAAATGATTTGCTAGAAGTTTACACAAACTTTTTTGTCACTAAAGTTCATCCTCATTATTCAAACCCAGGATCAGCCATCCATAATAGATTCAAGAAGAAAATCTTGTCAGGTGAAGAAAACCATTTCTCAGAAAGCAATGGACAGTCTTGAGTGTTTGGTTGTCTTGTTTTAATCTAATTGTGGGGGTGAGTTGGAATTGAGATGTAAACATTTCTCAGAAAAGTTTGTTCCCCCATTGTAAGTTGTTTCAGTCACTCAAAGTGGTATGAGTGGTCTTTAGGCTCCCACACAGCACAGCAGTGACCATTGGTCACTGATGTAGAAGCTGGATTCCTGCTGGCACCTGAGTTTTCAGCTCTTCATGCCTGGATTTCTCATATTTTCAGCTGTTTGAAAGTCTGCTTACCTAGTCCTGAGGTTGTTTTACTAAGCCCCTTGTAGTATTTTGAAACTATATGTACCCAGAGAAAATCATTTTCTTAAAGCTAACCCATTCCTGTGGGTATAAACCTATTGTAAGTAGAGTCTTTCGGTTAGGTTACTAAGGCATGACCCAAGGTGGACTTTAATCTCTTACTGGAGTCCTTTGTAAGAAAACGAAATTTAGATACACAGAGGGAAAGCCATGCAAGCATGAAGCTGAAAGCAATGAACTCCATAAGAGAAGGAGGAGACCAACAAATGCCAACATGTGATTTGCCATGTGACAGAAGAGTCCAAGATCACCAGCATCCAGTCTACAGGGGAAAGCATTGCCTGATCTTGCCTTGATTTAGACATTTTTCTCAGCCTTGAAACTGTAAGCTTTTAAGCTAATAAATCCCCACTGTTAAAAGTCAACCCATTTTATGGTATCTGCTTTTGGCAGCCTAGCAAACTGAAAACAGCCCTGTTATAGTTTCGTTAGCTGCTCAAGCAAATACCATGCAGTGGTCTGGCTTAAGCAATAGGAATTTAATGTCTCATGGTTTTGAAGTTAGGAAAAAGTCCAAATCAAGCCATCATCAAGGAGATGCTTTCTCCCCAAAGACTATGATATTTTGTGTCTGGCTGCTGGAGATCCTTGGTCCTTAACTTGTCACATGGCAAGGACATGGTGGCATCTCCTAGTCTCTCCCTTCTCTTCTGGGCTTCATTAGTGTTCAGCTACTGGCTGTTTCCTCTGTGGCTTTCTTTCTGTTTTTCTGAATTTCATTCTGCTTATAAAGGACTCCAGTAATAGGCTTAAGACCCATTTGTATTTGCCTGGGTCACACCTTACCTGAAGTAACCTCATCGAAAGGTCCTACCTACAATGAGTTCATACCCACAGCAATGTATTAGATTTAAGAACAAGTTTTTCTGGGGCACATACAGCTCCAAACTATCACAGCCCCTGAGAAAAGTTCTGAGATTTCCAGACTAATTTTTAAGTAATACATTTCTCCTCTCTACATAACACTTGGCCACCATTTTGGCATCTTGTGGGTCTTAAACAACACAGGTAAATGTGCTTCCCACCTTTAAGAAGTCTGAAGGCAAACATATACAATTGCAAGTATTGAAGCAAACAAATATATAAATTCTATTCATATTTACACTAAAGTGAGAAAAGTTAATGTGAACACATGTGGACATGAGAAGGAATAAGATATAAAGTTGGTTTAAATAGGATGTAGGCAGGGTGAAGAAGCAGTACCACCTGTTCTCAGCGCCTGCTCTGTCGTTAAAGTCCTCTGAAGATGTTTTCTTTTCATTCAGTTAATAACCAGCAAAGCTGCCAAAACCTGAATTATAAAACTTACCACAACATCAACTTTCATTCAAGAGTTAATTTTCATTGCTGCTCACACACAAAGGGTCATGAGGACTTTGGAGGTTTTAGAGCTTTCTGGATGCCTGTGTTTTCATTTAAAAACTGTGTCTCTATACAGATCTCTTCCCTGTGGTAGGATGGTGATGGCTTTCAGGTACCAAGTTGGTAGCCATCCCCTCTGCAGTGAGACTCAAGAAGTGAGGAGAAATTGTCAGATACCTTACGAATTTCTGGGTTTTCTTTCCTAGCTATTGGATGTTTTCTGTACCAATCATCTCTATGAAGACATTTTAGGGCCAAATGAACCCCCATGAAAGAATTTGTCACAGTGGTGTGTCAAGGAATCTCATATTACTGTGAATGTAATATCAAATTTATGTTTCTTATGTGTCAGTTTCACCTGTTGTTGCTGTTCACTAGGCTTTTCGTTCAGGAAAATAGAGACTTAGGCAAATTAAAGATAATAAATATGATCATGGAGATGAAGCAGACTCAGCTCCCTTAGATATGGTTATGAGTTTGTAGTTTGAGTAGATTTAGAAATTTCTGGTAACAGAATGCAGCTTTTGAATTTAATAACCCTTTTGGCTCGAGGCTGGGAAGGCCACGGACTGTTCTGGGCACTGACTTGCTGGTGACCTCTTACGGGTGCCAGAGTTATGTTCCCAATCTGGATCTGGGCTTTGATGCCTCTCTTCCCAGGGGAGTGAGATGACAACGGAAACCCCAGCTCTATTTAAGGCCTTTGGAGAAGCAGCAGGTGGTGGTGTGTGAATTTCCATCAAATAACTTGGTTGTCACCAGTAGGATCACTTTGCAGCTACCCTAATCGTGTTTGTTGGCAGAGATCTTCTGCCTTCTGGGGAGAGGAGAGGAAAGCCCCATGCTTTCCCTTCGGGGCCAGAATTTGTAACGAGGGCTCAGGAGAATGGGACTCAGGTCTTTTCCTGCACCCCTGGAGATAGAGTGGTTTGGTTGTAACTCTCTGAAGCTGAGCAGTATGGCTAAATCAGGCTCTTGCTCCACTGTTGCATTTTTCAGAACTGTCCTCTCCTTTGCCTGTTTCACACCCTCCCACTTCTGCAGCTTCCTGTTTGCAAACAGATTTGCTTGTTAAATGGAGAAAACCACATTTATATGCATTTGTGTCGGAGAAAGGAGGAGGAAAGCCAGTCTTCCTGGGGGAAGGCAGCTGGGGTTGGGTGTTGATAACGAGAAAAGGATTCTCTATGAGAAAATAAGATTGCATAGCTTGGCTTTTCCACCTTTCTTTTGCTGTGATCTTCTAGAGGATAGGAATGGCCTGCCCATCTCTGGGCCTAGAAGACACGTGTAACATTTTGATAATTAGGATTTTTCAATACTGAGGATATTGTTTCATATATAAAATGACTCTCCTATTTTGAAGAGAAAAAAATAAGATGTTCTTGCAACCTCCTGAGTTCTGGCATTTATGCTTTTAGAAGGGGTATTGTTGTGCCCTTTGAGAAAAGGGGGCTACCACATTTCCCAGGAAATCTGGTAAAAACACATTTGTATAGTCTAGAAACTCTTCTCGCTTATTGAGATGATTCTCAAAAGATTGACATCTTAGGCAGGAGTTCATCATATTTTAGCAACTTTGTCAAAGGCTGAACATTAGAAAGAGATGCTATAACAAGTGTGATTTCCAAAAGGGCATGAAAGAACTCTGGAACCATAGCAGAGAACAGTTTAATTCCTAGTGGAAGAGCCATGTGTGGAATAGTGGGAAGAGCTGACAATACAGCCCAGTCGTTGCCACTAACCTTGTGCCCTGCCTCTGGGGCCTTCTTGGCAGGCTTGAGGGTCCGAAGACATCACTGTCCTCATTTAGGGGCAGGAGGAGTGCAGCTGGCAGAGGCCATAGCCCTGGTGAAAGGAAGGGATGGTCTGCAGACCTCTAAACTAGGACAGGCCAGAGCTCCTTTTCCAGTCTTGTTTAGAGCTGGCCCCACATAACAGGATGAGTAGGCAAAATGTCTTTAAGTGCCTCTCTGTTGATGACCGGGACTCTCATCTCATGTCCCGCTCCCCACGAGACCCTCCCTCTCCTAGTGTCCGGATAAGTTCCTTGCCACTGTCCTCATCAAAACTTACCTGTCTTGTTCCCCATATGTCTGGGACTGATTCTCTACCTGAATTTATGGTGTGGTTGATAAAATTGGTAATAACTTAGGCTGTTGTATAGTTATACTTGAAAAGGTTCTTACTAGCTGTTCTTGCAAAGTCAGGAGAAGGAATTCCAAGTACCAGGGTAGGCCATTGGGGGAGGGGGTTGGGGGGGAGATTTACACATGATTTAAACCTCTCTCAGATGTATTGAAGGTGAACTCTACCATATTTGTATAGTATTAAAATGAATAGCCAATTTGCCTGATGAGCCTCTCTATCACCGTTTGCAATACATAAATATATTATTGATATCTTCAAGATTTCTTTCTACTCCTACACTAAACAACAGAAATTAATGGATTACAGTATAAAATTACAAAAATTTTCACTAATTTAAAAGTATTACATGAAAAATTTGCAAAAATCTTACTAAAGAGAAAAAGTGAATTCTTAAAGGGGCCAATCAACGGAAGATTTCCTGGAAAATAATGCCTTTGAGCTCTGATTTTAAAAATGGTTTGGAGAGTGGTATGGTGAGCTAGAGGTAGAAAGTTGCGATATGTCCTGGGTCCATTTAGCTAAAGTCTTGAAGACCAAAGAGAACAAGGAAGACTGTGTCTATCCAAAGTATTTAGGATCTGGAGATCCCTATGGATATTTTGCTTAAAATTCTAAAACACTAACAAAATAGTTCTGGTTTAGACTAAGGAAGGTAGTTGGGTAAGGGTGAAATTAGATGGATTATATTTGGATACTGACTCAGAATCAGTGATAGGACTTCCATACCTTGAGAGGCATGTAAAAGTTTTAATAACTGGTTTCTGTGGTTTACCAATAAACCCCCAAACAATTTTGTGCCTTGGTAATTTCAGGCCAATATATGGGCACCCACTCAAATATGTACATGCATATGGAATAATTATCTACCCAGACCAATATGGTAACCTCTAGCCACATGTGGCTTTTGAACACTTGGAATGTGGCCCGTCTGAATTGAGATGTGTGGTAAGTATAAATGCATACTGAATTTCAGAGACTTAGTACAAAGAAATCAAGCAAAATAGCTCAATAATAGCATTTTATTGATTACAAGTTGAAATAATATTTTGGAATATTGGCTTAAATAAAACATATTATTAAAATAATTCCCAGGTTCATTTATACCTTTTAATGTGACTACTAGAAAATTTAAAATTACATGTGTGGCTGGCATTAGACTTCTGTAGGACAACACTGATCTAGATATTCATGTGTGTGTACATCTGTAAAATATTTTTTCAAACATTTCTATTTTTTTGTTTTCTCTTTCATTTAATATTTGTGTGCCCTTGGGTATCCAAGTTACAAAGATGAATAAAATTTCAGTATGTTCTCCACACTCAGCAGCTTGCCATTTGGTAGATGAGATAATCTTCTTTTAAAAGAAAATAAATAAAATTCAGTATGGTAAGTACTATCTGTGATAGAGAAGTAAGTGTACCAGGACTTTAGGAGCACAGAGGATAGAGAGAGAGAGGGAATGATTACTGTAAGCCAGGGAGTGGGGAGAGGCTTCAGAAAAGAGTTGATATTTATCTAGAACTTTAAAGGAAGAGTGGAAATAGACCAGGGGGGAAAATGGGGGGAAATATTCCAGGGAGAGAAGAAGCATAAGGGAAGCCAAATCATGGAAGGGCTGGGCAAAGTGGGTTCCAGCCAGAGTTGGGGGGGCAGGTAGGGAGGGAGTGGAGAAGGATGATCCTGGAAAATTAGTGGGGAAACTGGACTTTATACAATAGAATATACCCTTAAGAATAAAGTCAGCCTATAGTCACAGATGGTGTTTGAACAGAAAGCAACATCAGATTTGTATTTTAAGAAAACTAACTCTAGAAGCAGTATAATTGACTCTGGAAGGTAAAGTTAGAAGCAGCAGGGAGGCCAAACAGAAGGTCATTGTCAAGAGCATGAGAACCTGAACTTCAGACTCTGGGAATAAGGATGAAGACAAGGTGACACATTCAAAAAATATTTAGGTGGTATAGAAAACAGAATTTGGAAACTGAATTACTTCAAGGCTCTGGGCCATCGGTGGGCATGGTGAGAGAAGAAGCCTGAATGCAGTTAGTTAGGGAGTAAATGGGTATAAGACAGAGGCAGGAATGAGAAAAGATGACTCCTGATTTCTAGAAGCTTGAAGGTGCAGGAAAAGGCAGAAAGGTCAGTAGCTTTGGTGGAAGGACATGGAGGTGGCACACAGCCATCCTGCTCTGTGTCTTATGATAAGGGAGGCTTAAACCTTTGGTGGGCAGGAGCGAAGGACCAGGGAGAAGCAGAGAAACAAGAAATGAGAGTAAGGGAATAATTAACCGGGAAATGTTCCTGCAAAGGCATAGGCAGGGGGCAGGAATCAAGAATTAGGCAAAGAAGAGAAGTTAAATTAGAAAAAGCTACTGTGTAAAGTTTACGTTGCCGAAACTCTCAGTTCTGGGTTTCTTTTGGTAAGTAACAGGCCCACACCAAGTCATTAGTTCTTCAACATGCAACAAGCAGCACAGCAGCGCCAGTCCTATTTCTGCTTGCTGTTAACTTTGCTGGAAGGGGTGGGGAATCATTTCCAAGTAGGGTGGTTGGTACTAGCTCTTGGAGGTGGGCTCTGTGCCATGAAGCAATCAGTGGGGCTCTACTGTCTCTAATTATACGCAATAGTATTTAGGCTCTTGTCCTTTAAAAAAAAAAGTATATGCTTTGTTTGGTCTTTAGTTTGAAATGATGTAAGGGAAGAAATTATCTTTCTGGTGCAGGACTCTTGAAAACTTAAGACAAATAGTACCTTTACCTGACAATGTGACCATGTAAAATTCTCTTAGGCTTTCTGGGCTTCATTTTCTTTATCGCTAATACTTGGGCATTTTATCTAAATATGGCTGAGGCTCCTTTTAATTCTAAAATTCTCTGGTGGTATGATTTTAAGTTGAATTGGTGCCCATTTACAAGATGTGAAACAGAAGGAAAGAGTGATACATCAGTGAGGGAGCCGGTGCTGATGTATTATATATGTATAAAATCCCCGTGGAACTTTACCCAGGCATCTGCAGTACAAGGACATTTTGCCTGCATAAGCAACGTATGCTTCAGCCTGGAATATATGCCAAGCACACTTGAGAACTTTCATATTTCCCAGCCGAAGTACAACACAGCTGGCCTTCTAAATGATTTAAAGTCTTCCTCTCCACCAGCAGAATTAAAAACTAAGAGGATGTTATGATGCCTCTAAGAGAACGGAGATGCAACCTATAATTATGAATTTATCATACAATAGGTGACTTTCCACAGCAATCCTTAACGTGTTACCATAATCACATTTTCTCCTTTAGAAAAGAGCCTTGCTTTCAAGAATTTGGGTTTCATGGAGGGGTGGAATAGGGGAAATGGATGTGTTGCTCATCTAACAAAACTGAAAAAAAAATCTAATTCTGTATGTGCAGATGAGCAGCCAAGAGATAGAAAAATCAGAGTTTCAGGAGATTGGGCATTCAGCAAGTGACCTTGGACTTTTAAGTCTAGGATCCTATTTATATGCCCACACCATTCATGCTTGTGATGCTACTTGTTCTGGTAGTTAAATTTGACTAATATTTTTATAGCGACATAGAAGAGCAATGTGAATTCATTGGATTTCTTGTAAGCCACTCCTTTCAGGGTTGAGGTACCTTCTTATCTCTTCTTATTAGTTCTTGCAACATCCTGAGAAGATAGGGTTTATAGTCCTCAATTTACAGATAAAGAAGTTAAGGCACAAAGAAGTCAGTTTCACCAAAGCAAAGTCAGGGGCAGATGGAGCACTAGAATCAGATCTCTAAATTTGCAGCATGCTCTTTTCCTTCTCTTTAGAAAGAAGAAAGGAATTGAATTTTAAAAATTGAACCAATGTCTTGAGTTATTTGCCTAGTTCTTTGCCTAAGAAAGGAAGCTGTTCACTTCTGATAAGGACCTATGATGAAATATGCTCAGATAAGAGAAATGAAAAAGCAAAAATATTCTGGATCAGTACCTACTGTTGGCAAGATGAAGTTCCACCGTGCCCATTGCCTATGTGTTGCAAATGATAAGTTGTGATTCTGTAAGTGCTAGAGACTTGAGATATATAGTGAGTGACAGGTATGGGCCCTGCCCTCCCAGAGCTCACAGTCTAGTGGGAGATGGATGCAAGGAAACAGATGATTCGAATAATCTGAAAAATGCTGTGACTGCCACAGAACGGGGTCAAGGGAACACAGAAGACCTAACCCTTTTCTTGGGATGGTGCTTAGTTGGGGAAAATTTGTAAAGAAAAGATGTCTGAGACCTGCGTGGGTTAGTCAGGCTAAAAGGTCAAACAATTTGGCATCTTGAGAGGAATGATTATGCATATTGTTCATTCTATCCGGAACAAAGGTAAGAGAGATCACAGTGAGTTAGAGGAGGAACTGAAAGAAAGCTGAATCTTTCCAGTGAGTTGATGGCACTGGAAAGAGAGGCAGAGGCCAGATATTTTAAGCCCTTGTAGACTGTGCCAGGTATTTAGAAAGGCTTTAGGCAAGTGAGTTTATCTAATCAGATAGTGATAGACTGGAAGGAGACTGGACTGAAGGCAGAGAGACTGACTTGAAGTGTCTAATAGTGAGCTAATTGAAAAACCATGGCCTGGACCAGGATAATGACACTGAGAATGGAGATCATCTGGATGGTTTAGAAAAGAGTTAGAAGGGCTTGGTGATAATTTGATGAGAGAAAAAAGCAAAGGAGAGAGGCTGCAAGGATGATATCTCATTCTGAAACCCAGGTAAATGGTGAGATAAGGAGCAATGGAGGAGGCTTTGAGGGATGGGCAGTAGACGATGAGCTTGTTCAGCTTTAAATATCCATGAGAAACTCAAGGAAAGAAGCCTAGTAGGCAGTTAGATATACAGGTCAGAAGCCCAGTTGAAAGATCTAGGTTGGCGATTAAGATTTGAGTCTCCAGCAGAGGGTTCAAAGCCATTTGGCAGATGAAATTATCCAGGCCAGAAGTATAGAGTGGAATGAGCAGAGGGCCTAGGGAGAGAAACCCAAGGCACACACCATATACGGGAAGGAGAGAGGAAGAAGAGTGCAGGGAACATAGAAAAGGAGCTTCAATAGCCAGTCACAAAAGGCTGCATATTTTATGGCCATTTATAGGAAAGATCCAGAACAGGCAAATCCACAGAGACGAAGTAGATTAGTGGTTGCCAAGAGGCTAGGGAGAAGGTAGAGGGAGAAGTCACTGCTAATAGGTTTGGGGTTTCTTTTGGGGGTGATGAAAATGTTTTAAAATTAGACAGCGGTAAAATTTGCACAACACTGTGAACATACTGCAAACCACTGAACTGTTCACTTTAAAAGGGTGGATTATATGGTTATGTGACATATATCTCAATAAAGCTGCCCTATAAAAAAGGAACTTCAACAAATCAAATGCCTTAACTAGGGGAGGGGCAAGGTTAATGAAGAGTGGGGGAGGACAGCAAGGAAATTGTAAGTTGGTTTTCAACTTTCACTTGATTTCTCTAAATCCTTTAGTAATCAGGCTGAACCCTACCCTCCTCACAGGAGACTTGGTGGTGCCTAAAGGTTTATGCTTACAATTCAGTAAATTAAATGAAAAACAAACATGAGAAGGACATGGCATTTCAAAACCACAAGACTGTGAGAAGTGTTTTCCTTGCTACGACGGGCAGATAGCAGCCAGAGTGTAAAAAGACTCAGAGACAGACATTCAAGGCTTTGAATTGCTATCAGTTTTCACATTGCTCCTGAGTGAAGTGTTATTATTATTTTTTTCTAATTTACCACAGAATAAACAGAACCTATTCTTGCAAAAAAAAAAGAAAAGAAAAGAAAAAGGCAATTTAAAATCTTTTTACTTAAACCAAGAGTGTGTTTTCCCATTATTGCTTCTGTGGGCTTGGCCTCAGCCCTCAATCTCTTCAGGACCCCACTGTGCTGCTGTCTCCTTGGTGCTCAATTCTCATGAACTACCCAGGGAGCTAAAATGGAAGAGAAACAAGGAGAACATGCGCCAGGACTTAGGCTGCTCAGCCCAGCCCTGGCAGTAGTGAGAACAGGTGTGTGGGCAGCTTATTAGAGAAGCCAGGCTCATGAGCCAATCTTAGTAATTAGTGGTGTACAAATTTCTGGTCTTTATGTTGTAATGATCCATTCTTAATAATACTAGCTTTGGGGCCAGCTTTTCAAATACAAATGATTTGTGTGCATATATTAAAGCTGGGAATGCAGAAACTCAGAGGAGGGACTAACAATCCCAGGTGCACACATAGGCTCAAGTCAGGGAGCCAGAGGTGAAGCCTAGGGTTTGGGCCTCCTGTGGAGCCCACCACCTTGTCTTGCTTTGGCATCAGCTGCAACACGTTCTGGCCTGCTGGTGTGTGAGAAATGGGAGCATCTGAATGAGGACTTAGGATTTGTTCTTGCTGAAGGGCATATGTGAGCCTTCTCAATCCCTGGGCATTTAGGACTAGGCCAAGCCATGTCCTTCTGAAATGGGCATCTTAAAAGCCTCTGTGAGGTTGTGATGAAATGTGGCATGACCTTTAGGTAAACTTCTTAGCTCAGCCTTTGGGAACTGGATCACAACAGAGTCCAGCTCATCTATCTTTGGACTGCCTCTAAAGACAAGCTAGGTGCCTTCTATGGTGGTATCAGGTGGTTCCTCCATTAAGCAGACTCAGAATACCAGTTACTTCCAAGAGTAGGGAAGCAACTGTGGCTGCCAGAATGGAGCAATGGCTCAGGCTTGCCCTTGACTTGATAATAAGAAGCTCTGAAGAAGCAGAATGGAATTTTGATCATCATGCTTAATTCTCTGTTCTGGATAGGACCTAGTATGCTGGTAAGAGCTGGTCTTGTTAAAAGGACCAGAGAAGCAGACGGGAGGTAGAAATTCAATAAACATGTCTTCAGTGGTGATTCCTGTCCAGTCAGATCTTGGAAACTAAGTAGACTCCAACTTATAAGTGCTCAATAGTTTATTTTAAAGTTGGCTGTTGGGGATATAGAATGAGTTTTCTAAAAGAAGTGATGGCATAAATGGGGGTTGTATAAAATAAAACTGAGCAGACCTGGAATTAGCTAAAAGGGGGAATTTAGGGAGCATAACACCACAAAGACCTTTGAAGGAGAGAAAGAAAGGAGTTGTCTTGGAAGGGGGGTTGGGTTCATAGAACCCCATGCTAGAGTCATAAGGAAGTACCCCAAATTCTCAACCCTAAGGATTAAATTCTCACTTTTAATTATGCTCATGAAGGCTGATTTGGCTCTAACTCATTTATGCTGACAAATTCGTGGGTGCTTATCAGTCAGAGTATCAATTTGTTAATTCTCATTTAGAAACATATCTTTCTGATGACTGGAAAATCCCCTATTTATATATCACTTCCATCTGTTAGGTGGAGTTTCAAAGTAACCCAATTATCACATACATTTTGAAGCAGAACAAAGAAAGTGAGTGGATTTTAAATAAGGTTTAATTTACTGACATAAAATGTGGTAAGTCTTCTGCTTGAACAAATATGTTTAGTGACAAGAATAATTAGATTATCCATATGAGGTTGGTAGTGTTTGATGATTACTAACAATTTTACTCTCTGCCTTCAAATTTTTCTTCCCTTCATTGCAATTCAACTTCAGTCATCTTTATAATTGCATCATTCTACTTCACATGGGTGACATTTTCAATAAACTGCTTCTTACCTACCTTCTCAGACATCTTCCTCAGGCTCCAAAGTATGTGGATTTCTTATAATCTCGCCAATATGGATGGTCCTTTCCAGCTTTTCTGACTTTGTTTTATCTTTTACTTAATGGCTGGTATTCGCAGTAAAATTTGGTGTCCACTGAAGGATAGCAAGGAAACACCAATGAGTGACTTAGAATTTGGGTGATTAGAATCTTCTTCATTCCCTCGATGAATGCTGGACCTTACTCTTTTGCCCATTTATTTTAAAACCATTTATAGAATACTAGGCCATGCAGAGAGAAGTGAAATGGCTTGTTTCCTTTTCTTAATAAAATAACAATCTAGATAGACTAGACATTAGATACACAAATAAACAACTGGAATGTTATAATTACTATAATTAAGGGATAAATAAAGAAACCCAGGGAAAGCCTCAGGGGAAAAGGCTTCTGTATTAGTCAGCCAAAAGGGGTACTGATGCAAAGTACTAGAATTCTGTTGACTTTTATAAAGGGTTTTTATTTGGGGTGGTAGCTTACAGTTACAAGGCCTAAAGAGTCCAACTCAAAGTTACTTCCTCACCAAACTCTGTTGCCTTGTGTTGAAGAAAGATGGTGGGCAACGTCTGCGAGGGTTCATCCTTCCTCTTTCCTCTTAAGGCTCTGTTGACCCAGCTTCTTCCTGTCTCACCTGTAGGCAGGCATAAGGCTTGTTTCTCTCCCCAGGGCTAGTTTCTTTCTGGGCTAGCTGCTCTGTTCTCTTCACAAGGTCAGCTTTAGACTATCAGGCTATCTCACTTCCTGGGGCCACTGCTATGTCTAATAAGCTGTTTCTTTTTCTCTGTGTTCTTCTTCTCTGTGTGTTCATTTCCTGGGGCTCCAGCATCAAAACTAAAACTCTTTACTCTGACATGGCCGTATCAAAGCCCTAATCATAATTTAATCAAATAAAACTGAAACCTCTGAATTTAATACAATATAATATGCCCAGAGGAACAGACCAGTTTACAAACATAATCCAATATCTATTTTTGGAATTCATAAACAATGGCAAACTGCTACAGCTTCATTGAACTTATACTTGATGATGGATTAGGCATTTGCCAGATGATAAAGGTAGGGAGTGAGTCCTTTCTAGGCACGCAGAAGAGCATGGGCAAGCAGAGTAGTATGAGAATACCTGGAATATCCTGGGAGTCTTCAGTAATGCTAAAGCATAAAGTTATAGAGGGCAAAGTTATTTTGGGAGGTGAACTTGGATTTGAATGGGTAAATAAAAACCAGATCATGAAAGACTTTTTATTCTCCCCTTAATAGTTTAAATATTAGCCTGTAGGTGGTAGGAAGTCATTGAATGATTTCAAATAGCATATTTTGAAGGCATATAGTAACAGGTTCATTTGTATATATTGTCATTCTCACCTAGCAGTGACCAAGTTTGACATAGACCTATAGACAAGGATAGCTACATTTATTTCCTCTGGCAGTAGTTGAGACAACACTGCACATTTCTTTGGGGATACACAAAGATGCAAAGATATTTTCTAGTGAGTACTACCAAGCTTTGAAGACATATTTGTAAATGAAGCATCTTAAGAGAATGAGGCTTCCTTTTTTGCGGCAGAAAATTGATGTTCAATTGTAGAATTGTGTTTCTAAGTGAAGGCTTGTAGTTGGAACACTCTTCAAAAAATTTTTTTTAAGTAAGAAAATCCATTGTGCAGCAATGCCCTCTAATGCATTCAGGATTCATTTGCTAAACTGCATATCTTGGTCATGCCAATATGCTTAGCTGTACAAGTTCCTATTTCTTGCCATGGTTCAGACCATCCTTGTCTCTGGGCTGGACTAGTACAGTGGCTTTCTCATAGTTCTTCCTGCCTATGGTCCCCTCTCCTGCCAAGGGCAGAAGAACATAGCAATTAAGGGCATGGGCGTCAGAATAGACCCTGGTCTGCATACCAGCTCTGGCACTACTAGACATGACACCTTGGACAAGCCCCTTAAACTCACTAAACTCCCATTCCTATACCCCCCCCCCAAAAAAAAAAAAGAAAAAAAGGGAAAAATCATAGTACCTACCTCACAGGCCTATTGTGAGGACAATGCATGCTAAGCTGTTAGTATACTTTTGGCACATAGGATATGCTCAGTAATTATCTGAGGTCTTGTTACATTGCCTTCAGACATCTTTCTAAACACCTAGATATGGGACTTCTCTGTTTGAATCACTTTGAATTTCTCCTTTTTACAAAATAAAGTTCAAACTGTTTGGCAGACCATACAAAGCCCTTTGCAGCCTAGGTTGACTAACCTTATCTGCTACTTGGCCTGTTCTCCCTCTGCTCTCCTGAACAGTACAGGCCATGCATATTTATGCGACCATGGTGAAGTATGTGCTCTGCTCTTCTCTCTGATTGGGCAGCAAATAAGGAACTTGTCCTTGACTCTCAATCCTGTAAAAAGTCCCCTTCTCCCTGAAGCCTTACCTGACATCCTAGGCTGGGTGATAGTTCCCTTACCTCCAAGACTATGATTTTCTGTTATCATATGGGTGTTTCTGCATTGGACAGCTCTGTGTCTATTTATTTTATTTATATTATGCATACCGTAGGGGCAAAATCAAGATGGGAATATGAGAATTATTTTACCGACACAAGTCTTTTACAGAAACCAGCCCCACTGCCTTGTTGTCTAGCTTGATATGGTTGATCAGGATTGTGGATAAAGTTTCCTCATGTTAAAACTTAGCTGTCTTTTTATGTTGCCATGCATTGACCAGAATTAGACTCCTTAAAAGTGAGCCTCAGATGAATCCTATTTGCTGCTGTTGATCTTGAAGGGATTTTATTTATTCAGCAACTCTGTTGAATACCTACTTTGTGTAAGTCACTTAATATTCCCCCTAAGAGAGACATAGAATTGCACAATTTGTTTCTGTTAATGAGACTTCTTAACCTAAATGCCCCTGCATTTCCTGTGGCTTTGAGGAATATGAAACTAGTAGGAGAAATTGTATAATCTCTATCCATTTTCTGGAGAGGCCTTGGGAAATTCTAACTCCACATGTCATCACTGTATTTCCAAAATGCTTTTATGGTTGGCAGATGTGACCACTCATAGGCCTGACTTAGCTCCTGAATTTCTGGTGAAATCTGAAACTAGAGAGACAAGAGGAATCCCGCTGTTTGAAAAGAAGTCAAGAGGACGATCACAATGGGTAGAAATTCAGAAGTAAACACTCAAAGTAACCCTGTGTGGTCCACAATGTGTTGTATGGTGCCCACTGTTTGGTTTAAAGCTTCTACTAGGTTGTGACTCACCATTTTTATCATTTTTTAGTTTTAAATAAAATGTATTGATATGTTCCTTCATTTTTTTATAACCTGCCTCACTGACTCTCTGATCTTAATATGAAAGCTACAAATTCAGAATCATTTTTTGAAAAGATATTAATGAAAGGGGGAGCAGGTGTGTGTCAGGGGAAAAGTTCTAGCAAAAAGCATAGGCTAAACATTCTTGTTTAAACCTACATCAAACTAGTTCTGAGCTTCTTAACTGTCAAGGCTAAAGAGAATAATAAAGTAAATATCAGGAAGAGAATTAATACTTTGAAATCCTTTGATGTCAATACTTTGAAATTGCTTAGTTGACAATTTTTGTTCCTTTTTTTTAAAGAAAATGTGGCAAATGAAGGCCTCCACCGTGGTCACTCACGTGCTTTAGCCTTTCTGCTAGATTTGAGATGATGTTGCCTCTAAGAAATATACTTCAGCCTTGGAACTGAGGATGGGCGTTTACTCCTGAGTTTGAAAGATAGCAGGCTATAGGCACTATGCAAGTTTTTTAGGTAATCATCAAAAATATTGCCCCTGGAAGTGGCACCTTGCCATCCTCTTCTTGTGTAATATTTTCGTACTAGAGGCAGCTTGGTAGGTACAAAACTACATAAGAGTTACATGGTTTATAGAATGTTCACATACATATAAATTTATTCAAACCTTACAATAACCCTCTAAGATATTATTAGCATCTGCATTTTACAAGGATAAAACCAAGGCTTATAGAAATTAAGTAAATTATCAGCTGGTTGGTGGCAGAACCAAGATTGGAAACCAGGTCTGGGATTCTCAGACTTAGTTTTTTCCGTTCCTTCATGCTCAAACAATTATTTGCTGGATATCATAGTCATTAGTTGATAGTGTCTCTGACGGTTGCAAGGATCCAGAGGAAAATACACAGTAAGTCACTGGCATGTATGAGTGTTCATTATAAATCCATAGTAGTATCAAAGTTTAATGTTCTACTTTTTCTTGGATTTGGCCTCAACCTCATTTTACAGGGAGGATGTTATAAGATGTTTGTGATAAAGAGTCAAAAAAGATGGAAACTTTGATGATTAGTAGTAAATAATAAAGAACTCTGCTCACAGCTGCAATTTTGCACCTTATGAGTGTTTTATTTGGTGCAAATATGTAACTAGGAGTCCCTCTTCCCTGTATAATACTTTTTGGGGTAATGACTTCATAAAAAAAAAAAAAAACCTTGGCTTTATTTTCTGGATTGGATGTTATATTCTAGTGTGTCATTAAAAGTTTATTCGTGGCTCTTCCTGAAATGAATGTTTGTGCAGTTTATTCGTGGCTCTTCTTGAAATGAATGTTTGTGCATCTTTGAAAAGCTCCCCTCACATCTCCAAGCAGCACCAGGCCACAATCAGTGTCATCACAATGAAAAGGTCTACATTCACTAATATAAAACATGAAACTCGAGTCTGACAATTAAAGAAATATCAATGGCTTCATATTCCTCTCCCCATTCCTGCTGGGCAGTATTGTTCTGGATAGGGAGCTCTGATCCAAAGGTAAAAGCAAAGAGCAGGTCTAGAGTAAATTAGATGTGCTCATGTAGGAAATTTCTTGGGGAGCCCTTTCTGAAATCCATTCTTTCCCCAGTCACAGAGATCTCCCTATATCAGCTCCTCCCCTTGACTATCCCACTCATCAGGTATAGAATGCTGTCATGTGTTGTCTGTTATCTGTGTATAGCATGGGTTCTTAACAAGGGGTATGTAAGCTTGAATTGAAATTCAAAAAAAACATGATTCTTGTGGGCACATGTTGGTGTGGGTGTGATATATTTATTAAATAATACACAGTAGAGTGTGGACTTAGTAAGGGGTCTGTGGTTTTCACCTGACTGGCAAAAGGGTCTGTGGATCAAAAAAAGTTAAGAACCCCTGGTGTATAGTAAGCACCTCAGGGGAAAGGTTCATGCCTTTGTATTCCTCCCCACATTTGGTCTGTAGTAGAGAAGGCCAGCCTGATACTCCTGAACCATCTAGAATTTCCAGGTAAGCCGATTTCATACAGGTAGTACAATGGTACAGTTCCTTCTTTCCCTACTTCTTTTGTGTGGCATTCTAGTTGACAAACTGATTCCATATCAAATGACACAATGATACTTAATGTATGAGCACTCATTATTAATAATGATGGGTTTAGCAAGCTCAACTCAAACAATTTAGCTTTTTCTCCCTTAATTTCCTTTATGAAAGTTGTCTTTGTGTGCAGATATTAAGATCTGTACTTTGAAGATTTTAATAATACTCACCCAAATATCTTGGATAAATAAAATCCTCCACCTTGTTGAACAAAAAAAAAAAAAAAAAAAAAAAAAAAAAAAACTCAAATACCTCAGACCCATGTTTCTGGGTCTCTATCCATTTAAGACAAAATAAATACTCGTGTGGAAGCAAAAACTTAATCTAAGTTTATTCAGGTTTTTTCTCCCCTCTTTGAAGAGGAAGATGAATGAGAGAAAGTCTCAGGTCCCTTCCAATTCTAAGATTCTTGATTTCTTGTTATTTTCTAGCACCCAGTTACATAAAGTTAAGTCAGACAACTTTTTTTGTGATTTGATTGTTAATTGAGTAATTAAAAATCAAATATAGTTTAAAGAAACCATTTTAGTGAAACACAAAAATCAAAGTTGGTAACCTGATTCTACAGGGTGCCATGTTAGGTTTTTCATTAAAGAGTTTCAAATACCTGAGATAATGTGACCATATACCTCTGGTGCAATTTGAACATCCTGTCACTTTTCTTCCCTCAAGCTGCTGAAATTCTTTAATGTGTAAGCCTGAGAATTCCAGAAAGCAGCACCTCCACAAGAACCTAGTTCTTAAACCATCAAAAGGGCCAGTGACTTGGACATCTTACGAGAGAACTGAATCTGTATTAGTCAGGGCTCTCTAAGGAAACATAACTGACTGGATATACATAATGTAAATATTATGAAATTCTTTATTGGAATTGGCTCACAGGACTGTGAGGATGGTCAAGTCCCAACTCTGCAGGGCAGGCTGCAAGATGGGAACTCTGATGAAGGTTTTTGATGAATTCCCCCAGGAGAAACTGCCTGGCTAAATTAGAGGTGGAAATTCCCCCTTCTGACTGCTGAAATCATCATTTCTGCTTTCAAGGCCTTCAACTGATTGTATGAGACATCTCTCATTGCTGAAAGCAATCTCCTCAGTTGATTGCAGATGTAATCAGCCACAGATGTGACCAACTTACTAAGAATTTAAGTCCACAAAATCTTATCACGTAACTATCAGGCCAGTTCTTGATTGACCAAACAGTGGGACACCATAACCTGGCCAAGCAGACACATGAACTTAACTATCACAGCTACTCTAGATTTAGTGGCAATTCACTGCAAGAGTTTGTTTCTCTTTTTCTCCCACTCTGACACACCAGGTTTTCTGACACTCCCTTAGAATAATCTTTGAAATGGGCGATGCAGGAGGCAGATCTTTCAATGTGTCTAAGTGTTTTTAAGAGTTGCACCATGAGGGTTCCCAGAGAACTTATAATTTTTTCCATTCAGTTATTATGAGTTGGCATGGAGATTTGTGAGGAAGTTAGAAGACATTTTTTATTCAGCCCAATGAATACCCTGCACTAGCGAAGTATAAGAGTCACTACACTGAAAGAGATTTAGTTTTTTCTTATAAACTGCCTTCCTTGCAACAATAGTCAGCCTTTTCTGAAAAAGGTGAAAAATCTGAGATAATAAATTTCACATATATAGTGCTTGCTGCAGGATTCCTCTCTTTTTTTCTCGTAGCTTCTGGAAGGTAGATGCTGATTATCAGAGAACATTTTTAATGGTGCTCTAATTTACTGATTAAAATGTGCCATTGATGCTGCTAAGTTTTTACTGGGCTTTCATGAAGTTCTTTGAAGAGAGGAAGCTCAGAACTCTGAATGCTTCCCTACCAACACTCCTGTGCATCCCCTCCCAAAACTCTATTTTAAAGGGACTTCTTCCTTTGTACATTTTATTTAAATAGATTTATTGAGAACTCTTTGAACATGTGTATGAAAATCACAAAAATTCAATGAATAATTTAGGAAGCTACTTAAAATGACTGGGTAGCTCTGACAGTTGGCTTTTGGAAAGGCAAAACTCTGTTAAATATTATATGACATAAACAAGATTTCTTTTCAAAGGATGGTTAGTTATTAGTGTTTCTTTTGGAAATAGAAATAGCAACAATGGGATAAAGGCATTGCTTTGGTTCACTAATATACCTTAAGCCAGAGGTTCTCCAGGCCTACAGGGCTTTCTAGCTGTGTGGGCCAAGAGTTGGTCTAAGATGAGAGAGGCACATGGACAGGTGAATGAGAGAGATTTCTAGCCAGCATCAGAGAGCACCAGAGAGGAAGAGGTGTATACTATTTGCTAATGAGCTTACCAACTGCTGGTAGCCTCAGAGAAGAGGATCTATATTGCTTTCTTATCCATTTTTTAGGCCCATCTTTCCTATCCCTGCCTTGAGGAATGACTAGAGTCAGGGGTCCAAAAGATGAGTGGGGTTGAATAAAAATGTCTTTAAAATGTTGACACTGGGAAGCGGCTGTGGCTCAATCAGTAGGGCTCCCGTTTACCATATGGGAGGCCCCGGGTTCGGTTCCTGGGGCTTCCTGGTGAAGGCAAGCCCGCCCGCACTGCGTGGTTAGCTGACCCAGCGAGCGCAAGCAGCAAGGGGGGGATAAATGAATAAATAAATAAAATCTTAAAAAAAAAAAAATGTTGACACTGTTAGGAGTAGGCATGCTGCTGGTGGGACTATAAATTGGTGCCAACAGTTTGGAAGGTGAGTTGGAAATTTCTGTCAAACCTAGCATTTCTACTTCAGTGTATCTAGCAGGAGGTAAGCATAAGAATGTCCATTTCCATACCATAGGAAACTATGAAGCAGTTAAAGGAAATGAGCTAGATCTGTATCCAGCTCATCCCAGAGGAATTTTTAAGACACATTGCATTGAAAAATAAAAAAGTAGGCATATTTATGCCTTTTGTGAAATACTATATAGTTTCTGTGGCTACATTTCCATATAATACACACACATATGCACATGTATAGTGGTCTAGGAAAAAGAGAGAAGCCTGATTATTACCTCTGGGGAGGAAAAGAGAGGACAGAGATAGAGAGTGATTATAGAGGATTTAGCCTTTTTTTTCCAAATACTTCAAAATGTTTAATGAGTATGTGTCTTAGTTTGCCAATGCTGCTATGACAAATACCATGCTATGGCTTGGCTTTAGCCATAGGAATTTATTCTCTCCTAGCTTTGGAGGCTAGAAGTCCAAAATCAAAGTATTGGCAAGGCCATGCTTATTCCAAAGTCTGCCACATTCTGATGTTGGCTTTCCAGCAATCTGTCTCCTCCTCTGGTTTCTCCTAATTGACTGTGTGTGAATTTCCTCTGCTTATAAGAACTTCAGCCTTATTACATTAAGGCCTACCCTGATTCAATTTGGCCTCATTCAAATTGAAGGTCCTTCTTACTAAAGAGTTCATAACTACAGGACCAGGGGTTAGAACTTGACCATATCTTTGTGGAGGACATGATTCAATCTACCACAGTATGTATTTATGTATTGCTTATCAAATTTAAAGCTTAAAACAAAAAGGAGAGCATTGTCCCTTTTGTGGTGGGACCTGGTGGTTTGGTGAGAGATTTTTGCATCATCAAATGACCTGTCAACATATTTTAGATAACAAACTACTTGGCTTATTGCTGATAGGAGTCGCTGGGTTACCCTCACTCATATTACTTTCTTGCCTGTCACCTCAGCTGTGATTCCTTATAAAGCTAATATAACGGCTAGTGCCTGTTTAATTCATAGGTGCATCACTAATATTAATTATTCTGTTTCTGATGAGACTAAGTTCATGTGATATTAAGTAAATGCTTCCTTTATGACTGAGTGAGTTTTTGGAGAAAGCCAGAATGAGTGCACCAGCAGTTGCTTAAGAGGATTATAAAAATCATAGGTAGTGATGTAAAAGATGACCAGGACAAGCAGAAAAGAGCCAAGTGTCTGCTTTGAGATAAAAGGAAGAACAGCTTGATATCTTGAGAGCATAGAGGATATCACTGAACTACATAAATGTAATTTTCAAAACAGTGCACCTACATTTAACTTGCCAGCCCTCATCCTGGTTTTATCTTCTGCTTGAGGAAAAAATGCTGTTCCAAGACTTTTTCTTCCCTCTGGGCTGTGAAAGCTCCCTGTCTCTTAAGATTCCTCTTCTTGAGCTTTGCAATAATGATGCATTTAAATTGTGTTTTCAGGTGACTGGAAATAGTCTTGAGACAGGGTCAACCATTTTATCTAGCATTTTTTGCCTATGTAAACCACTTATATTCCACTAGATGTGAAGCTTTTTCTAGTCCCTGTAATTCTACATCAGTTTAGATTTTCAATGTCTAGTTTATATGAAGTAAAGATGGAAAAATTAATAGAATCCAACTGTTTGGCTTAGGTTTTGCAACCCTGGAAATAATGCCCATTGTGTGGGCTGCATCAGATTAGTTCCTTGATCAAACTTTTAACCAGTTTTCCCATTGCCTGAAACCTATGTTAATCTTTTCCATCATCAGTCTTTGACCCATGCCAATGTTCTGGTAGATGATGAAGTGGGGCCCTACAAATCATTGATATTTGCTGTATTATATTTTATTTTATTTTTATATGCTCAGGTATGGGTTTTGGTTAGTTTGTAGGGAGCATAAAACTGCCATCTAGGGTTATACCAACACCACTCAGCTTGCTGCAACCCACAGGAGAAAGGACTGTTACAGAAGTACACCTTATGTTTTTTTAGACATTAATTTCAAAGGTTAGGCATATGTAGTTTTGGATTTATCCAAAGTAATTTTGTTCATTCATCTTTTCATTTCAGAAACATATATTATGTGCCTCAAATTTGCCAAGTACTCTATGCTGGGAATATAAGATGGATATAAAGTAATGATACTCTCAAGAGTTTAAAGAACTTTAGTGAAGATATATATGTAAATAAAAAATGCAGCAGAAGTCTGAACAAGTAAGGAAAGTTGAAAATGAGAAGTAGCTAATTCATATGTTGATCCTGTAGTATCTTTTGGAGTAATGAATTTAAAACATCATTAATCTCTATAAAAATTAGCATTTTAAGATAAAAATGAATATGTATGAAAGCACCTTAGTCAGTAGCTAGTACATTGCAGAATTTCTATACTTGGTAGTTTTCCCATCCTCCTCTCAAGCTTTGAGATGCCTCATTCTGGAACTTAGTGGTTACCTTGTCCAAACCTTTATATGAATTGATGTTACTTTCCCATTCAAACCCGATCTTCCAGATTGGCAAAATCTCGTATTTTTGTGTGACCCCATTGGCACAAACTCACCTCCCTGTTCATTATACTTAAATCTTTGTGGCTATTCTCCAGCTCCAATCATTGGTCTTGAAGTGCAGCAATTTAAACTGCACACAATGTTCCTGGTGCAGAAACATCCTCATTTTCCAGAATTCTAGGATAATGTTTTCTCTTGCTTTACAGTACCTTTTCTGATGGTAGCTGACATTTTGTTGGCCATTATTCTAGGAGACAGTACACTGACCAGTGTCGACAAAAGTAGTTTATGATGTCTCAAGGGCTCTTTTCTAAGCTGTGCCTGAGAAAGCTCATCAGGCAACAGGTTGAATGTGGGTCTTTTTTTTTTTTTAAGTAAAAATATTGTCTTGTACTTTCCCACAGTAAAATTCAGCAGCTCTTGTTTGTTGATTATTTGCTAGACAGCTTCAGAAGTTTGCTCTGCAAGTCACCCCCAGTGTCGTGGTGGTTGTAGTGCTTATGGTTAGTATCACCTTAAAGAGCACTTAAAAATGCCAAAATGTACTTTTCCTCCAGGAGGTGTCAAACTAAGTTGAATCCATTTATTCTTCCCCATATTTCCACGTCTCTACAACTATCTCCTCTTTATAATTCATACTAATTTCAACCAATTTCATGGCAACTTTTTTGAAAAGTTTAATGTGGAACCTTGGTCATGTTGAAAAATTAATATAGAATATTCCACACATATAAAATATATAGCACTTGTATGCACGCAAACAATAAAGATAAAATGAACGCTTGTATACTTATCAGTCAGCTAAAGCCACAAGGCATTATCAATAACCATCTATCTCTCCCTGATTGCATTCTTCTCCTTCCTGACCAGAGGTAAATTTTGAACAAAATTTTGTATTTATCATTCTCTTGCTCCTCTTTTGGGTTTGCTTTATCTACGGTTTCATCCATAAACACTACTAACAATATTAGTTTGGTTTTGCTTGTTACTTAAATTTTTATTTAAACGGTTTCATACTTTATGTGTTCTTCTGGAACTTCTTTTATTATTTAACATTGTTTCATTTATGTTGAGCATGTAGTTCTTCTCAATTAATTTTTAACTGTCTTATGGTATCCTGTTATAAATTTTTATCACAATGTTTTCATCCTCTCAGGGTACAGTTTGGGTTTTTGTGTATGCATATGGGTTTATGTATATGCTATTTCAGACTATACTGTTTAAACATTCTTGTCCTTGTGCAAGAATTTCTGCAGGGTTTATACTTATAAGTGAAATTGATGGATCAAATGGGGCATGTGCATCTTTATCCTTTTCATACAACGGGAAATTGTGTTCTAAAGTGGTGTTTGTACCAGCTTACATTCCCACCCTCAGTGTGTGAGTCTTCCACGTCAACATCCTTGCTATAATGGTATTGTTGGACTTTATATTTTTTGTGAATCTGATGGAGTGGAATAGTGTCATTTTTGTCTTTATTTTTTGTTTACTGTTTAAGTGGACATTTTTTCATATTTTTTTAGACATTGGTGTTTTCTCTTTTTCTGTGAAATGACCTGTCAAGACTTTTTCTCACTTTTTTACTGGGCTACTTTCTTTCCTAATTAATTTATGAGTTCTTTGAACATTATAGCTATTAAACTGTTATGTTGTTACAAAGATTCCTCAGTTTTTGGTCTGTCTTTTTACTTTCTCTTTTAATGAAATTGTATTTTTAAATTTTAATATTATCTTTCTCTCAATATGCATGATTTTTTTGTTTAAGTAATCCTTATCTACTCCAATATCAATATAATCTTATCTTCTTATAAAATTTTGAATGTGTTTCCTTTTACATTTAAATATTTAATCCACTGGAATTGATTGTTGTGTGAGTAGCAAAATAGGGATACACCTTTATTATTTATCCATGTGGCTAACCAGTTGTCTTAGCATCATTTATCACAACGATTTATACTTTCATCTCTATTAATATCCAGATTTCTTATGTTTGTGTGTGTTTATCATTTAAGATTCCACTTGATGGCAAGAAACAGAAAATATTACAGCAATGACTCATTAAACTAGTATGGAGTTTATTTGTCTTATGTAATAAGTAATCTGTGGAAAAGTGGTTCAGGGTAGAACAGTAGTTCAATAGTGTTGCAGTTTGGCAGTTTGATGTAATTATGAACTCCAAAAATAGATATTGGATTATGCTTGTAAACTGGTCTGCTAATCTGGGCATGATTAAGTTAGGATTAGGGAGTTATCTGGGCCACGTCAGTAGGGTGTTGAGCCCCACCCCTTGGTGGGGCGGGAATAAATATGAAAGGCAAGGCAAAGAACAGAGGGAGCAGTTTTGAGTTGAAGTTTTGATGTTGGAGTCTTGTGCTAGAGCCCTGGGAAGTAAGAGAGCTTGGTCGTGAGGAAGGAGAGAAGGCCCCTGGATAGAGACAAGCCCCGGGATAGAGACAAGCCATTCTCCTGATAGTCTGCAGCTGGCCTTGTGGAGAGACGCAAAGCCTAGAGAGCCTTATAGACTACAGCTGACCTTGTGGAGGAACCAGAGGAGCTAAGCCCAGAGAGAAATGCAGCCTCGGGAAGAGAGGAACCCAAGAAGCCTGAACCCTGGCAAACGTTGGCAGCTGTCTTGCTCCAACTCATGGCAATGGACTTTGGTGAGGGAAGAAATTTATGCTTTATGGCCTGGTAACTGTGGACTTCTACCCCAAATAAATACCCTTTATAAAGATCAAACCATTTCTGATATTTTGCATCAGTGCCCCTTTGGCTGAATGCAAACAGTACCATCAAGGATCCAAGTTCCTTTTACATTACAGCTCTCTCTGCCACTCTTAATATTTTCCTCATGGCTACAAAGTGGCTGTCTCACCTCCAGACATTATATCTGTTTTCAAGGCAGGAAGAATGGGAAGGTGTAAAGGACAAAAGTCTGCTTTTTGTGTTGCTTTGACTTTTACTTTTTCAGGAAGGGAATATTTCCCTCAAGGACTTCCGCCTAAAGCATATTCAATAAAACTGTGACGTGTGCTACCCTTAGCTAGAGAAAGACTGGGAAGTAAAATAGAGTATTCAATTAGGTAGCTTCTACTAGAAGAGGAAAGCAAGAGGGAATGGTGTTGGAATGAGTATTGAATGAGCCAAAATACAGTATCTGCCACAGTGGCCAGTTTCTGGGCTATACTTTTCCATTGGTCTAAATGTTTATCTCCACACCAACACCACATTATCTTGCTTATTATAATTTTAAAAGTGTTGTTTTTGTGTGATAGGGTAAGTCCCTTCACCCAGCTCCCCTATCCCATTCTTGATCCTTTTGTATTCCATATAATATTTAGAATTACCTTGCCTAGTTACACACATAGGGTATTTTCATTGGCATTGTGCTGGACTTATAAATTCATTTGAGGATACTTGGCACCATCACAGTATTTTAATTTTATCTTTGGTCATCTATTTATTCAGGTCTTCTTTAATGTCTTTTAGTAAAGTTTGTGATTTTCTCTCTAGACTGATAGATTTAAAAACATAATGATGACTAACAGAAAGAATGGAATCATGGTACATTACCATTTATGTCAGGTAAATACGCATGCATATAAAACAGTGATATACCCTTTACAGAACTCATATAAACAAAAGGATATACATCATACACATTGGGATGTTTTTCTGTGAGTGCTGTGGCATGAAAATAGGAATGGGAAAGAATGTGCCCATGTTCATTTATGGGTCAAGAGTTGTGCAGTATTATCACGTTAAAGAACAAAATGCAAAAAATAAAATTAAAATTCCTGTAATCTTTGTTTAATATATTATATATTAATATTATGTTATAAATTAATATATATAATGGTTTCCTTATTTTATTGCTATTTAAATCTTGTTATTTTAAAAAATTTTGTTTGTAATTCTTCACTGCTGGAATATAGAAATACTTTTGCTTTCTTGGATGTTGATCTTAGAGCCAACCACTTGGTAAAATTCTTAATATTTCTAACTGTCTTTGTGTTCATTTAGGAACTTCAATGCAAGAAATTATATAGTCTGTAAATAATGGCAGTTTTCTTTTTCCTTTTTCCCTATTGCATAATACGATGTTGAATAGAACTAACAGCTAGTGGGCATACTTGAACTTGCTTTAATTTTTTAAGGGACTGCTTCTAATGTTTCATTATTGAATATGACCTAAGCAAGTTCTTTTTTTTTTTTAATATATGCATATATGTGCATTTGCTTACAAAAATGTTATTTATATATACATATATAAGCAAGTTCTTTTCATTTCCTAATTTGCTAAGTTTTGTATGTTTCTGTGTGTGTGTGTGTGTGCATGTGAATAGATATCTTCAAGTACTTTTTCTGCAACCATTAAGATCATCATATGGCTTTTCTACTTTATTCCCTTAACATGATTGAGTACATGAATATATTTTCTATTAAATATGAAATTATCTTCTAATGTTGAATCAGTCTTAAAATTTCTGGAATATACTCGATTTGAATATGCTATATAGTATCTTTTTCTTACACTATTGGATTAAGTTTGCTATTATTTTGTTGCTTTTTAATTTCTCATGAATGAGATTAGTCTTTTTTTTTTTTTTTTTTTTTAAGATTTTACTTATTTATTCATTTATCCCCACCTTGCTGCTTGTGCTCGCTGGGTCAGCTAACCATGCCGTGCAGGCGGGCTTGCCTTCACCAGGAGGCCTCGGGAACTGAACCCGGGGCCTCCCATATGGTAAACGGGAGCCCTACTGATTGAGCCACAGCCGCTTCCCGAGATTAGTCTTTATTCATTGTTTCTTATATTGTCTTAGTGTTGTTTAAATCTCATAAAATGAGTTGGGGAGTATTCCCTATTTCTTATCTTTATTCAAAAGGTTTTAAGACTAAATCGGCTACATCAATAAAATAGTTGTGTGTTTATGGGCAAGTTATACAACCTCATTAATCCTTCACTTTACTTTAATACATAAAATGGGGATGATAATAATAGCATCTATGCCATAGTGTTTTTGAGATGATTAACTGAAATAATCCATATGAAGCACTTTAGCTCACTGTCTGACATATAGTAAGTACACAAAAATGATAGACATTGCAGTATTATCATTAGTCCCTTTTCATCCACAAACCTATAAGCTTGCTCTTTTCCTTCTGGAAAACCAATTGAAATTTTTTTGTGTTATAATTACATGAGCATAGTATTTAGAACCATGAAATGCAATATTAGTTCTCCTAAAGCTCAGTTAGTATAACCAGAGAATTATCAGAAATCAAGTCTAGGGAAACAGGGGCTTTCTACTCAGCTTAAAACTCATTTGTTCTGGTTTGATGTCAGAGCAGCTAGCAACAGGCAGATCAAAACAAAGCCCCTTTAAGTAATCCAATTTTAATTTAACATAGAAAAAGTTGAATCCACCCTTATGAAAGGTTCTATGGGAAATACAAGTAAATATGAGCTCTGGTATATGGAATGCTGACTTGAATTCATTTAAACTAGGGAGCACATATGTATGAATGGGCCACACAGCTTCACTAGAGCAGTTATCGCCTCTTCAATCCCACAGGTGTTTAGGGATAGACTAGTTCATTGGTTCCTCACCTGGGATAATTGTGCCCCCCAGGACAATGCCTAGCTACATTTTCAACTGAGTTGCTTCATATTGCTATTGGCATCTTGTGAGCAGAGACCAGGGAAGCTGCTGAGTATCAATCGGGCCCTAGGGGAGCCCCCAAAAGAAAAGAATTATCTGATCCAAAATGTCAGTAGTGCTAACTTCAAAGCCTGCGTGGAGGTAGCAAAGTGATTCTCCAACACAGCATCTGTACATGTCATTTGGGTTCCTTGTTCAAAACTCCACGATTCCAGGCTCCATCTGTAGAGATTCTGTTTCAGCTTGGTAGAGCCCTAAAACCTGCCTCTTTAAACATCCAGATGAGTCTAATGTAGATGGGCCAGGAAGTTCACCTCAAGAAATAATGACATAGACAAGTAGTAAAAGCGTTTTTTAAAAATACGCTTGCCAAGTACATAGAGGGCCAAAAGAAAGAATGGTGGAGTAGTAGCAGCATTATTTGCACTTAAAGCTGTGGATTGGGGAGCTGCCAGATTCTCCCCAGCTCATCCTTGTGGTGGTGACAATGATTTCTCAAGTCACTTGCCCTTGTGTGGCAGTGCCTCTTACCCCAGTTACATGCACAGCACAGCTGAACGGCTTCTGTCATTATCAAGCACTTTGTGCTCAGCCAGCCACATCCTCAGGGTTACTTCAGTGGTGCGAATCTGCCATCATTCTAGGCAGTCTGCAAACAAGTCTGAGTGCTATGGCTTAAATTTATAGCACTGTTCACAGAAACTCATTTATTGTGCTCCTAGTAACAGTTAGGGTTAGGAATACTTAGAGGAAATTGCACATCGAATTTTATCCTCTGTTTGCCAAATTGTTCAGCTGGTTTTCTGGCCATCCATTTCAGCAATGGTATTAACTAATGCCATGTTTGTGGGGATCGTCTTTGTATAATAGGTGCTTTTTAACCAATACTTATATAGCATTTATAGTTTTCCAGGAATTGTTCTAAGTATTTAGATATTAGATGATTTAATTTTCACAACAACAACCCATTGGGGTAGGTGCTAGTCCTATCCCCATTTGTTAAATGAGGAAACTGAGGCAGAAGGGGATGAGCACTTTTCCCATGATTACATAGCTAGTACAAGCAGGGACTCAAATTCAGACATTCTGATTCCAGAGTCCATGCTCTCAGCCACTTGGCCAAACTAACTCTCAGGGATGTTTTCTCAAAACTCTATGATCATAGAATTTTAAATTTACAAAATTCCCATGCTCTAGAAGTTCATTGTTTATAAAGATATCTGTACCAGATACTTTTAAGTGATTGCTCTAGTTTATACATTCAGATTTTGTTTTCTACTTTATTTCTGCAAATGCCCTAAGGAACTTACTGCTGTAGAATATGAACCACCTGGCTTAGATCCTTACATGATCACTATGTTGGAATCCACAGAGGACCTCTTGCTGGAGACTAGATTGTTATTTCCTGGAAGAGAGAGAACAAAGAAGAGGGGAGGGTAAGGAAGAGGTGGAGAGGATGGAAGTAACTATCAGATCATTGGAATATTGTTCAGCAAATTAATTCTCAATTATCACTTTTTGAATTATCTATAGGAATTTCTAAGTTTCATGTTCTCTGACTCAGCTGGGTCATAGATCGTTAACTGTACGATGAAGCCATAGAAAGGTCAGAGCCAGAAACTGGCACTCATGTTCAGGAGTGACTTCTGGTTATGTCATGACCAAATAGAAACAATTTTTATTTCTCAACTGGGTGTTATCTGTCCCTTTTATTAACTTTTGTATTTGAAAGTTGGATTATAATAAGGCAATCAATGTAATAAATTACCTTTACTTGGTGTGTGTTTTTCATCCAAGAGAGAAAAAGTAGATAAAAGATGGTTGTGAAAGCAATATGATGCCAAGTAGTTGGCATTTCCACCATGAATTAATTACATTGTTTTATGCCATTTCATTTATATATTCTTTGAGAACCAAGCTAGCAACTTCCATGCAACTTACCTTTTTTTTTTTTTCAATTAAATGTAATGGATACATGTAAATTTTTTTTTAATCAAACTATATTACACAATATATTTGGTTCATAGTAATGCATTCATGCAGCAACTTACCTTTGAGCACTTGTTTTCAATTTGTTTGTTTGTTTTGGCTTAATATTAGGTAGTTCAAATTTTTAAAGGTATTTAATGTCTCTTTACTTTGCTTCTGAAACAAACAAAAATAGTTTTAAACAAGCTTAGATTTGAGGATTTTGGTGTGAAATGGTTTTCTACAGTGCTCCTGGCAGAAAAGTAAGGAAAGTGATTTTGTAAAGAAGCAACATTCAATAATGGTGATGCTGATAAAAATGACAATTAACACTGCAGGTTATGACCACCTAACCATATCAGCAGATTGCACATGGCTTCAAAATGTCACATTTTGTTTGTTTATATCTGCCTTCATTCCAAGTAGGCTTGAGACAGAAACCTCAATCATAACAATATTCTGTTTTTCTGGAGGTCACTTACACAATATCTGTGCACATTTAAAATATAATTGGTAGTCTAATAATAAGCAAAGACCTCTGAACAGGCAAAATAGATGTCAGAAAGCCCATACAATAAATCTATGAAATTATTCACCAGAAATGGCCATAAACAAAGTGTATTTGTTCTTATGTTAGAATAGTTCTAATTGTTTTGGTAATTAGGATTTCTAGACCACAGTACATTACAAGGTGGGAGAAAAGGGTGGGGGGTAAAAATTGCACAAACAGTAGCAAAACCTTTCTTGCTGACAGCTAAAAATTGAACTGAACCCTAGAAATCAGAAAAATCCAAAAAGCAATGTGCCCTAGTGTCATTGAGCTTACACTGCCAGACCCTGTATGGGCATCAGTATTATAGAGCACAGTATAATTATTTAACTTCATTAAGATAGGCCTAAGTTATTAACAATGGACCATATTATGTTCAATACAGGCAGTTTAATAAAGCAAAAATTTATAAACCACTTAAAAAGAGAGTAACCCAATGTTTTCCAAGAAATTAGAAAGCTCCTAATGATGTGACAATATTATATTACAAGTGTTACTTATCTGAAATGTTAAAGAGGATGTTTCTTTGACATTGTTCAGAGCAGTAATTGTCAGTTTGTTAAGTCCTTTATTGTTTTTTAAGATGCAGAGGCCCTGGAGCCTGGGAATAATGGAGCAGACACAAAATAAATGTACCCACCTTATTCATTCAGAAATTTTCTGGCTATGCCTCAGCGACAGGCACACAGCAACGGGATGCTCTATATTACATTTTCCTTACAATTCTCTCATGTTTTCTGCCTATATTCTATATCCTGCTATCATCTTTGGTAATTTCAGACTCTATTGATAATTCATTTGGGATTCCATGTAAAACAGCTCGAAAGTCTGTTCCATTCCAACACACCACAGTTACTGGAAGAGGCAGCCATTGAATGAAATCTAGTTATCTCATACCCTGTAGGTTATATTGGAATGATAATTGCCAGGTGCCCAGGGTGCCTGAAACAAATATGAAGACTATGTGGTTAGCAACTTTTGAAACTAAATTTTTACTCAGGAACACTAAGTTGAGACCCACACTAATGGAATTTTAGTGGGCTTTTATCTGTTTCCAGGGCTGTTAATGGGGTCCAAGCTCAAAACTAGGACCAGGACAATATCACAGACCCAATGTCAACAGGCAAATGACACTAATTAGCTCTGGGAGTAAGCTTGTTAGAACAGGAAGTTTTCTTAGTAGCATCCATTCAAGTTAAGCTGATTTGCATTTTAATTTGCTTTCTGCAAAATGGAAGGTTTAAAAAGCATTTCTCATTTTGCTAATTTCACTTACTACCTTCTGAACAATAGGAAAATTTAAGTGCCTCAGTATGCTAGCTTCAATGTGAAATAGCCACTGTTCCTACTCCATGGTCACATGTGTCCAGCAGCTCTTTACTGCTCGCTCACCCTGTGCATAGCCCAGGACTTGGTGTTGGAGAGACAGTAACAGAGAAGACAGAATCTGCCTGACCTCACCGAGCTTACATATGTATATACTTATAGAGAAGAGACAAATAAGCTCATGAGTAAATAAGGGCTGTGATCAGTGCTCTGCTCTGATATTCACAGATGTGTAAGAAAGAGTAGGGGTAAAGGGCTATCTCAGCTGGGGCAATTGCCTTTGAGTTTGGACTGGAGGGGTGGGAGAGCCAGACACAGAAGGTAGGGGGAGAGCCTTACAGGTGGAGAAAACAGGGATTTCAGAAGCCATGAAGGAGAAAAGGCTTGTCACGTTCAAGGAACTGAAACAAGGCCAGTGTGAGTGGGTCCCAGTGAACTGGAGGCAAAGGAGGTAGTTGAGGTAGAGAGGAAGGCAATGGACAGCTCATGGAGGGCCTTTTGGGACACAATAAGGCATTTGGGTTTATCCTTAGGGAAAAAACAACATCAATTGGATACTGTTGAAGAGTTTCTAGCAGCAGAGTGGAATGATCTGATTTTTGTATTGAAAAGATTCCATTTGATTTCTGTGTCAAATCTGGGCCAGAGAGGACAAAAATGGATGCAGGGAGATGAGTTAAGACAGTGTTGTGGTGGAGCAGAAATGGTGGACGTTTGGGTTAGAGAGTCAGCAGTGAGGGTGACATGAAGTGGACAGATGAGAAATGTTTTAGAGGTGGTAGTGACTGGCAGAGCTGATGGATTGAATACAGGGGTAAGGGAGAGAGAGGAATCAAAAATGATTCTTAGGTTTGGGCTTTGAACAAAAGAGCCAATGGTGGTATTTATACTTATGAGAATACTGGGATGGAGATGAACAGATCTGTTTTTGTTATATTCACATGGAAATGTTTCTTAGCCATTTACGTAGAGAAATATGTCTTATTTTTCCTGACCAAGGTCCTATCTAGAGAAGGTGGCAAACACAACGTAGGTTTTGGGTTTAGTAAATATTGTTACATTGTTGGGAATCTGTCTGTCAGCGTTTCTATCTCAAATGGAGAATGTTAATTTCTGACCCTCTTTGCATCACCATTCTGCCACAAGAATGCGTGTGAGGGACTCAAAGAACCTCAAGGAGGCATTCAATGAGTGTTGTTTTGATGAAAGTCAAAAGTCAGCATAGTTCATCCTTCATTCTTATTTGGTACTGGGATACTGGATTTGTACGTGTAAAAATTTTCATTCTGTTGTAAATAGCAGTAGAAAGAGCTTTAAGTTAGATAATAGAGATGAGCGTTAAGATTCCGAACATTGTATGACCCTGAGACATCTTCGTGTGAAATGCTGTAGACTTGTCTTTACATGAGCTCGCAGGAGTGGCTTAAGTATGATTGTCCATATTAGAGTCCTAAAGATAGCAAAAGCAATTTCTTAAGAGTATTCCTGCTCTAATATTTATTTTCTGCATGGGAAAGTTCTGGAAAGTTCTGGAATGGAAGTTAGGAACTTAACTTTTTCTATGGCCTAGAGAAAATTTCTTTAATTACCATTGGCCTCATTAGCTTCTCTTTTCCTGATTCTCTTGTTCAAATTAGTGCTCTCCTCATGAGAACCAGACAAAAAAGGTGGGGAAACATTTTTTCTCTTTAAATTGAGACTTAGGTCAACTGGGATTTGTCCCTCCCAGATATGGGAGCTTTAAAATAAACAACAGCATCTCTTTAACTGAATGAAAATTGGTATGCAAATTGACTTTATGTACTTCAACCTTATTTAACCACTCTCCCCCAACTCTCTAGTGTAGAAACTTACAGTCTTTCTTTCAGCAGCTAAAAATGAACAGTTATTGATGCACCCACTCTGTTCCTTCCCTCCATCCATAGTCTTGTCCACTCCAGCCACACCCTCCCCTCTTTCCTGCAGTAGTACAGATGTCTTCTGACTGATCACCATACCTCCAATCCTGCCCTCCTGCCAACCCATCTTCTACACAACATTCAAAGTGATCTAACATACATCTGAATGTTACTACCCTATTTGATACCCTCTGTGGTTTCCCATTTCCTGAGAGAAAAGGTCTAAACTCCTTTTATGATATAGCCTCCACTCAGTGGCCTTTTATGACTTAACTCCCACTTTCTTTTCCATCTCTCTCCCAGATTTACCATCTAAGAACCAGTCATGAGCTGTTGATGTGTTTCCATTGCCAGGCTTTGCACATGCCTCTCCTCTGCCAGGAGCATCCTTCTTTCCCTTATGCACTGTGGAAAGTTCAACAGTATTTTATGATCTTGCTGAATTGTCTCCTACTCTGAGAAAACTTTTCGGTGTTCCCTCCAACAAATACAGTTGATTGCAGACTCCTTTATGTCATTGTATTGTATTTTGCACCCTGTAGTCCAATTCTTTATTTACATCTCTAATCCTGATTAAAATGGGAGAGCCAGGGAAGGGGGCTGTGTTTAACTTTGTAATTCTAGAGTATAGCCTAGCATATATGAAGCATTTAATAAATGAGAAAATGAATATATACAGGTATTAATAATAGCTTGGAGACAGCTTGCATTTCTTGTAGTGCCAGTAAAGGTAATCTGTTGTTCATTGCTTAGAACTTATTACTGTAAATTCCCAGACTCTCATTAGTTTCACACAGTGAACCCCTGACTTCATCCAGCCAATAGCTATTAGAGTGACTAGATGAGAATGGTGATAACTGGGTACAAAATGATCACTGTTATTCAGAACGGCTGGAATTGAACATCCTGGTAATGGTAGGTCAGAAGCATTCCTTTTGCCTGAAAGTACTTCCCTCCCCTTCCCACTCCCATTTGCAGAGTGCTTTCCTCTGAGTAGTATGGGGCTTTTGGACCCCTTAAGAGGTTAAGGTTGTAGTCTAGCTGGTCAAGTCAGGCAGTCTGCTTGTGCTCCCTATGGGAAGGATGTGAAAATGCCAGGCTTCTTCCTGGATAAGATATCCCTCTAAAGCTGCTTTGTCCAATATGCTAGCCATTAGCCACATGTAGCTACTGCAATTTAAGTTAACTAAAATAAATATAATTAAAAATTCAGTTCCTCAATTAGACCAGCAATATTTCATTTATTCGATAGCTACACGTGGCTAAGAGCTACCATATTAAAAGGCATAGATTAGAGGACATTTCTATCTTTGCAGAAATTTCTGTTGTTCAGCAGTGTTCAAATGCTTAGATGGCAACTTTTCGTTGGTCATTTACTTCAGTAAATGATAATAGTAATAAGTACCATTTAGTGCATACTTACCACGTGTACAAGTCTCTACAAAATCTCATTTTGAGGATATGGAAGTGGAGGGTCAGAGAACTACTTAACTTGTTCAAGATCCCCAAATTAGAAGGTAGCAGAGTTGTAGTAATAATTTTAAAAATATTATTTTTTAAGATGACTAATTTAATAGATAGAAAAGTTCCTGCAATGTTCTTTCAATTTGCATGTCTTTGACAGTAAAGTTGAAAGGAGCAAATCTAACCCTGGGAGAGGCTTGTTTCATGCTTATCTGCTTCAGATTCCTGCTGTCCACCTTGTCTTGGCTCCCAAAGCCTTGAGATGGTTGAATCTTCTACCCAGGGACTCCTCTGTCAGGGAAGCAAAGGTCTGCTCAGTTGCCTCAAGAGCTTATGATGCAGTTTGGCACTCTACCAAGTTTCCTAACACTTAACACCTCATTTAGAAGAAAGGTTTGAGTTCCATGACTGCTTTTTGAACTTTCCTCTTTTCCAAATCTAAAGCATGTTTAATTGAGACTAAGAATGGGATAAGAATAAAGAGAAGAATTTATGCCCTGAGGGAACCTAAAGATACTCTTGTTGGACAAGAAAAGAATGCTCAAAAGGTTAAGGAGGACAATTTTTTAGTCGTGTTTCAGTGTGAGTTAAAGAACACCCTGAACGGAGATTATTGTAGACTTCCTGAATGAATGGATAAACATTTCTGAAGGAGGAAAGAAACAAAGTCTTGAAAGGGAGATTTGAAGGTGGCTGAATACTAAAGATATAAGGAAATGTACATAAAATAACATGGGAAAGGAGTTTCCACAGGTGATGACAAAGTTATAAGGGGCCTTTTGCTGATGAAGTGAAAGTGAGGTTGATCCAGAAATCGGTTGTTTATGTGTTCTGTTTCAGTACAGTTGGGATCCTGAAGAAAATCAAAGAAAACAAGGCAGCCAAGGCCCCAGGAAGCTGATTCTAGGCCTCATTAGATCTAGAATGACACAGTGGATGACAGGTGATAGCACCTTCCTCACATGCAAATGGGGTTACCTTAGCTGCCCATTCCAATTGAATGGAGGTGGGGAGAGGATGCTGTGACTGTCTCTCTTCCACAGGCTCAGGAAGGAAAGTGGTCTTAGGAATGCCGTCTATTTGTGACTCAGTCCTCAAAACTGATGTAGAGAGTATTGGTTATCTATTGCTGCATAACAAATTCTCCCAAAACTTAGAGGCTTAAAACAGCAAGGATTTATTTCCTCACAGTGCCTGTGGGTTAGGAATCTGGGTGCAGCTCAGCTGGGTCCTCTGCTCAGAGTCTTCCACAAGGCTGCAGTCCCCTCAGCATTCGACCGGGGGAGGGTCTACTTCCAGGCTCACTCCCCTGGCTCTTAGCAGGTCTCTGGTCCTCACTGGCTCTTGGCCAAAGATCTCAGTGCCTCACCACCTGGCCCTTCCATAGAGTGGCTCATACCGTGGCAGCGGACTTCCATCAGAATGAACAAGTGCGAGAGCATGAGGGAACATGCACCATGGAAGCCACTGTCTCTTTGTAACCTAATCTTGTAAATAACATCACATCATTTTCCTGTGTTCTTTTCATCAGAAGCAAGTTACTAGTTCCAGCCCACATGTGAGGGGTGGGGATTGCCCACGGGTGTGAGCCCCAGGAGGTGTGGGTCATGGGGGCCTCAGAGTAGTGAGGCAGGGGCAGGATGTTGAATAGGTTCCAGAAATACATTTGTTTTCTCAGTAATATATTTTAAAATAGGTTATAGAAATACATTCTGTTTTCTCAGTAATTGTATTGTAAAATCCAGTAGCACTATGTGTAGTCCCAAACTGAATATAAAGAGAACACAAATGGCATAATGAAAGCTGTAAGACTCCTGACAGTTCCCCAAAGTTTAATCAGATGGCTTTTTGTGATCACATCAAAAGAATGGAAGTTTTAACAAGGTGTGTAGGAGTGGGACAGTTATTTTGGAGCCTGGGTCCCTTTACTCGAAAGGCCAGGTGCTGGTGCTCCTGGGAAAGGAAAGCATTCAGCCAGAGGGAAGCCCAAGGGCATGGAAATCCTGGGAGGTCAGGGAGGAGGAGGACAAAAGGCAATTTGGGAAGTAGAATCAGGTCTGGAAGAGGTGGGAAAATGTCCAAAAGAAAACTTAAACTCAGTTTGAAGTTTTGCTTAGGGGCAACCCTACCATTCCCTACTAGAAGATGTAAGTATCCATGAGTTCTCTCTCTCTGTTCTTAATCATAGTTTCCCCCACCCTCCCTCTGACTGAAGCATTTAGACTTAGAATATGAGCCAGCAGTAGTGAACTAGTTCTGTGGCATGTTAGCAAGAACACTGCTCAAATGGAAGAATGCCCAGGGGCATCACTCACCCTGCCTGACCTCACCCATGCAGAACTTAGTGGGTTTAGGCACCTGAGCAAGAATCTGAGATTGCAGATGCAGAGAAAATATCCTGCTAACTAATTAGTTCTTGAGTCTATTGGCTGCACTTTATTTGGGGAAAAAAGTGCTCTAACAGTGCATTTAGAACTCGTAATTGATTCCTGGCTAAGAAGCAAAGAGGGGAGGGCCTGGATACCTACCACCCAGCCTCCAGCCATGGCGCGCTGTAGCTTTGCATGCTGCAAAGGCACTGCCGCCTCCTGCCCTCATCTCAGGCTGTCTTAAGTACAGTGTTTGCGCACAGCAGTTTACAGAGCACAGAGCGCTGAGACAGAACTGTTGGGAGCAGAGTGGCATTGTCTGTTCCTGGGCAGAGATCCAGCACTCCCTGCTAAATCTTTAGATCGGATTTGGACGAAGCTTTTCTTTCTTCTTCTTTTTGGGGGCATATCATGTCAGCTTATGGACTATGTATAAGGGAGCCTTTATTTAGACTGCAGACCCTGCAAGATCTTTATCTTTGCAGATAAGTTCTGGCTCCCTGATCTTCACATCGAGTAAACAGATTTTGGACATCCCTAGTATGTACATGTAGTTGCATGCCAGGAAAGAAAAGACATCCAGAAGGCATGCCCTGAACCACAGGAAATAGAGCAGTTCCATGTTTCTTATACTCCGTGGCTCTTCACAGCCCGAGGTAGGAGACATGTTCAGTGATGTTCTGGTTTACAAATTCCAGAGTCTACTCATTTCCCCTCTGAAGTCTGCTGCCATCACTGAATGAGGCAGAAAAAGGATGCCCTGTCACCCTTACTGAGGCCTGCTTGAGGTGGCTAAGGCAACCCAGTGTCCACAGAGGCAAAGTAAACCTAAGAGGTGACTTTTCCTTTGATCTATTCTGGCAGACCTGGACTCTGATTTCATCTCTACCATTATGTGGCCTTGGGTAAATGACATAGACTCTGAGCCTTATCAGTTTTCTTATCAGTGTTTAATAAAATAGTGTTTATAAAGTGCCTAGCACAGAGCTGGCACCCAACAGGACTCAATAAATGGTAGCTTCCTTCCCCTTCCCCCAGCAGACACCAATATTTGCCTTTATGGCTAATCCAGCCTGCACACTATTCTTTTCCTCTCCCTTCCTGCCTCCCTACCATATACCACTGCCCCCATTTGCCTGGGAGAGGCTCAAATATATAAACTAAATGGAAGAGAGTGCCTGCATAGCTTTGTTAGACGCTGTCAGGATATTCAGGAAAGAGAGAGAATATCATTTGGGCCCTAGAGGAGCTCCTACCAAAAAAAAGCAAAACTGGGGAAACTGTACTCTGTTATCTGGTCAGTGAGGCAGCCAGGCATGTTATGTTAACTCCACGATTATCAATGCATCTATGACATCTTCAGTAGTCTGCCAGAATTTGACAAGATGGCAGGGCCTGGAAGATCTAGGGGCCAGAGGGCAAATCCAGAGAAGGGCCTGGGAGTTATACAGAAGGGAAGATAAAGTCCCAGGCAATTTAGGATATTACAGTAAAGGCCAAGAATTTGGGTCATCAATATTTGCTATGCTCATACTGTGCTTTTTGGTTTATGGGTTGCATCTGCAACCATTGTCTTTGACTTAGACATTCAGTTCCTTTTGTAAATGAGGCTCAGAGAAGATAGAAACTTGCCCAAGGCCATGTAGTCAGTGAGTAATTTAATCAGACCTCAAACCCAGGCCTTTGGGGTTTCATTTTGGTGCTTTTGCTTTTAAATCATATATCACAGACTTAATCTGTCTGGGGCATCAAAAATATGGTTGAAAGACAGGAAAGGGGCTCCATACTCCAACAACAAGATAGTACTTGAAAGTGGGCAAGACTTTGTGGTCCAGTGCATGGCTCCTTCCCTCTTCCCTGGTATTAGAATGAATTTCTGAGAATGAGAAGGATCCAACCTTTATTTTGGAGTAAATAGTCAAATTTGATTGTGGACTAGAGGAGGGCAGTGCTAATGGGGAATGGAACAAGCTGTTTCCTTTTGACAGTTAATTCCAGGGCAGAAAGAAGACATTTCTCCTTTAACCTCTCATTTCCAAAAGCAGGACTAATAGTGTGGGTTTGGATCAGTAATCTGTTGGTAGGATTTTAAATTACTAATATTTAAAGCATCATTTCAATTGCTAGAAAAGCAGCAAAAGAAAAAAACGTCAATCCTTCATCCTCTTAAATCATGATTGTAACTTTAGAAACATCAATGATATGTCTATATACTGAGCTCATAAGGAGCCATTGAATGCCAGAGTTCTTAAATATAATGCTAATAGTAATGTTAACAAAATACCAACATCTATGGAGTGCTTGCTATGTGCAAGTACTGTTTTAGGGGTTTTATATTTACTAACTCATTTAATGTTTAAACAGTGCATGAAGAGGATAATACTATTATTATCCTCATTTCCCAACTGGGGAAATTGAGGTGAGAGGTTCATAAAATTTGCCAAAGGCCTCATGGCTAGATTCTGAGATAAGATTCTAGCCAGCCAGTCTGATGTCAGTGCCTGGTACTCTTCACTACTCTGCTGTAATGGATTTTATATGAAAATTGAAGTAGCAAAATCAGTCAATGCACAAGACAGACTTAAAGAACATCTTAATACTCTAACCATAATTACACAAAACCTACAGCAATATGTTAGTGCCAATGGAATTTTTATATCTCTGAATGTTTAACTTGTCAGAGAGAAAATATCCATGGCAGCATTGCCAATAGCACCCTGGCTCTCTCCTCCTCCCTCTCTTTCAGGACTCCAGCAGTGCTTGCTGTTACTGAAACTAGGGTTTTCTTCCCCAGGGAGCAGTGACCTGAACTGTAGGCCATAGCTTCAAATGGGAATAGAGCCAGGCATCAAGTTTAGCTCTGAGCTCTACTTGAACTAAGACCTTTATTAAAACAACCATTTGTCAACTTACATTTTAGAAAGGTTAGAAGGGTGAGTGCTATCTTACTGCAAGATTCATAGGAAAAGTAAACCTTAATTACTATTCACATGACTTTTTATCATTCTATATCTATCTACTTCTGATGCTGGTCCAGAGGTAGCTGAGTTCACAAGAGTTTTCCAGGTTTGATTGTAGTTCCCTTAAGCTGTTTGAAGGCCTTTATATGTTCATACTCTAGAGCAATCTCTTCATATAAAGCCTAGCATTGCACCTGATGGAAGGCGATAACATCTGCATCCATGATTACCTGGGTGAGAAACTCCTATATATCAAGTGTATGTCCTAAAAAAGGCAGAAATATAAGTAGAACATACAGCGATTCTGTAGGTTTAATGCAAAAAGACCAATTGGTATAGTATAAATAGTGACAATTTTGCCTCCCTAAGAATGTATATCTATATGCAAATGTTGACTATGACATTATTATACCACAAACTGTGTTATACTTAGAAAACGAGCAGGTGGTGTTACATTGTCTTTGTGGTTCTACTATAGGCAATACACAGGCTTTGGTTTGTGATTTTCTATTAAAAGAAAAAAAAAAAATAGAAGCTGTGTCTGAGGGAAGCATTAGTATCAGAGGGAAAAACATATGGCCAATCACAATAAAGGAGCCCAGACTGCCTAATGAATGATTAACCCTTTGACTCAGTAGGAGAGGGACAGTGAGTCAAACAGACTTTCCTTTTCATTGAGTCCTTTCTTAGAAGCCAGTGGATAAATGATTGAATCATTTTGAATTAGGAGTTTCTGGGTTCTTGCCAGGCTGAGGCTTGGGAGATGGAATTTCCCCTGATAATTGGTAATAGCTCCTATCTGAACAGACGTAGTAGAAATTCCACTCGGCCAGAGAACATCCTCTCAAGTCTCTTCCTTCTGTGCTCCCTGAGGTGTGGGGGGGTGCTCACTTGACAAAGCACTGTGAAGACTGGAGTGCTATAAAACACCGATTCTGACATCAAGGAGCTGGCAGTAAAGAGAAAATGTGAAAGCTGAGAAACAAGGAGTTGCACTTCTGCTGAGCACCCTCAAAGCAAAGTAACTGGCCAGAGAAGACAGGCAAAACACTTGCATGGGTCACTTTGCTTTAACTAGCTTATATTCCATTGCACTTAATATTGGCCTATTCTTTCCATCCTCTTTCCCATTCCAGTGACCTGAACTAAAAAAAAAAAAGAGGCAATTAAACTCTGACTATATTGGTGTAACATGCTGAGCAACTTAGTTCAGTCATCCACTCATTAGGCATTTACTGGGCACGTCCTCTGTGCTAGGCTTTGTCCTAAGCACAAGTGAAGCAAGTGAATCAGACGTAGACCCCATCCTCAAGGATCTTATAGCTAGAAGTGCGAGACAGACAAGTAACCGCAGTTAGGGTACAGCATAATAAATGCAGTGCCAGAGCTTTGTAGGGCTGCTGTGGAAACACAACTGTGGATCTTCCCTCATTAGATGATGCACATGATAAGTCTTAAAAAAATAAGTGCAATAGACATAAGCATTCTAGGCCAAAGAACAGCATGTGGAAAGGTTCAAAAGTGAGAAAGCATGGCACTCCAGCAAGTAGCTCCACAGGGCTGAAGTGTGGCATTTGGCTGAGGGCTGGTGGGGGAGGGAGAGGAACTGAGGCTATAGAGAAGCAGGCAGGAGGCAGATGAGAAAGAACCTGAACTTCTTCTTTTGGAGAAACCATGAAGAATTTCAAGCAATGGAAGGAGCTGCTCAGGTTTGTCTTCTAGGGATATCATTCCATCAGGAGCATGGAGTGCTGATGGAGAGGAGTGAAAGAGAAGTCAAAACTCAGTACGGAAGTAATTGTAATAATTTAGGGGCCTAAACAAGGCTGTGGCAGAGGGGAGAAGTAAGGAAAGTTCTATTTGGATGTACAAAACAGAGGAGCTGTGGATGACTTCGGGTTTCTGCCATGGGGTTGTAGGTGAATGATGATACCAGTTACCAACATGGGGGGTGGGGGGGTGCAGAAGGAATAGGTCTGGGGAAAAAAAGAAAATGAGATGAATTTTGGATGAACTGACTTCATGCATCATTGCATCAGGCAATGGCCAGCACCTTTCATTTAAACATAAGGGTCTGGAGCTTAGATAAGAGAGATTTGGGAGTTATAAGAAGTGTGAGTTGAAACCACTGATTTGGATGGAGTCACATGGTACGTATTATGAGAAGAGCAGAGGCCCGAGGACAGAGCCAGAGGAACTCTAACTCTCAAGGAGTGAGAGGTGCTGACTGAGAGGTTAGAGAGAAGACGACTGGGAGAGTAGGGCATTGTCTTAGAAGCCAAAGGAGAACCTACTTTCCAGAAGAATAACGATATTAGTGTCCACAGCACATTGAGAGGTCAAGTAAGATAATGAGAGACGATTTCCCTCAGATTTGATAAACGGGAGGCTACTGGCAGCCGTGGATGAAAGCAATCGGCTGAAGGGAGTTGAGAATTGCATAGGGAGGTGAGGAACAGAGATACTGTCTCCCAGGGCTGAACAAATGGACGAGGCTTTGTCACGTTGCCACATGGGACAGAGCACAGGAATACTGATTTCTGGATATTGGTCCTAGGAAAAAAAGGTATTAGGGAAGAAGTCTTCATTGCTAAACAAATAGCAGCAAAAGCACTTTATTACTTACTTATTTGCACATAATGCCAGAGGGAGGCTTAAACACAGTTTATACAGTCACAAAACTCAAATCCTTTGGTGCATGAGCATCAAGACCCAAAATTTGGGTAAATCGACCAAAAATAGTCTTTTAAAATATCTTTTTCCATAGAGTGGGTTCTTACAGAATACCAATTACAAGACATTTTAAATATCCTAGAGGGTAGTTACGTACTCTTTTTATAAATAACTGTAATCCAATCTTGATAATTTGTGGTAGTGTTTAACCCACACTTGCAGTAAGTCCTTTCTCCTATCTTATTTCAATCTCTTCTGCTATACTTTTCAGAATATTCTGTTTCATTCAGACCTCCATGGATAAAACAAATGGTTCCCGTTTTTCATATATCAACCCTTCCCATACTAGCAGAGACCAATAATAAATTTCCTTTCTGTTTGGAATTTCTTAGGCTAAATCATTCTAATGAAGCGTAAAGAACCAATTTCCCAGAACGCTAAGAGGATTAACCAGTTAATGGACACAGACTATTTGTAGGCAGAACAGGCATGCTTATGAGATAGAAAGTTTTTAATCAGAAAGAGAAGTGTGCAAAATATTACAGTTTCCATTGGTTTTTATGTATTATTTTTGAAGCTTTGTGTGAAGTGTCCTCTCTCACAAGGAGGGTGGTTTGAGCCTCTGTCTTGACATTTGTATGGATAAACTCTGGAGAGGTTTGGACTCAATGACTCTTGAAGTGCTTCACCTCTAAACATCTTGTGGTTCTACACAGACTATTTTGCTTTTTATTATCTTGGTTTGGAGGCACAGGGGGACCTGATAAGGGCAAAGCATACGAAGTGATGCTTCTTATGGTTTTGCTGGTCGAGATGAGTATTATTTGAGGCTATTACTGGTGAGGTTTCCTGCTTTCTATTGTTTCAGTTGGGCAATGCTGAATCAGAAATCATCAGAGCAACAATTAGTTGCAGCTGTAGGATAAAATAGGGGCGTCTCTTTTTCATTGACCTGCCTTATTTAAAAAAGAGTGGACATTGATGCTAATCATAAACATGCTCAAGGATTTAAAATCTAAAGTTATGAAACAAAAAGATCTCAATCCCCTGAGACAATAAATTTTACATCATTGCTAGCATTTTGAGTTCAACATGTGGATAGCTACCAATAGATGAGATATTATTTCAGAAGTCTGTTTAGAATACACATTTTCTTCTAAGTCACAAATATTTAGTATTGCATGATACCACTGTACAAATTCCCCACATTTGAGAGGATGACTAAAATTGTTTTCCCTTTTTCCAGATGGAAAAATGTGCCAAAGGAAAAATTATCTGGAAACGTATTAGATTTGGAACGTTGTTTAGATATTCTGACTCCTGCCACTGAGAAGGAAATGTGTTATTGTGGATATATCAAGACCTTGATTGTCATCCAAAATCTACCACTTTGAAACTGTGACTGGTACCCTTATACATTTTGAGGCTCAGTTATTTTTAACTATAGGAATGGAAAGAGTGTTATTCAGTCGAAATAGTTTTACCCATTCTTCTTTGGAGCTACCAGAAAATCATTCACACTTGTCAAGGGTGGGGTTTGGGAGTCAATTGGGGAAAGGAAAGGAAGGATCAGGAAATATCATGGCATGAATAGTGCAGATGTATTTAAACAATTCATTAAGGACTTGCTGGTTGGTTGGCTGATTTAAACTTCTCAGTCCACTGTGAATTTATGATTCCCTACGTCTGGAGGAGCCCATGAAGTATTTGTTTCTCTTGGTGATTCACTTAAAGCTGACAGATCATCTCCTAGTTCCTTTATCTAGAGAAGAAGTCCTATGAGGCAGTGTTATAAAGACCTAGAGAAAAAGAGAAAAAAGTATCAGGCTCTGTCCAAAAGAACACACCTAATGAGAGATCTACAAATGATAGTCTTTGGTGATTAGTGGGTCTGGGATCAATAGTGACCTAGCCTTTAGATCCTTGTTTGAAATGAAATGAGGACCCAATATGTGATTATGCTCCCACTATTTTTCTCTTATCACATCCACAGCTCATTTATTTCCCCCTATTATTCTATACCTGTAGCAGAACAGCTGTCAATTTCATCTAACTTCCCCAGCTATCTCTCTGACTTGACGTTGTAGAGGCATAGTTCTCCATTCTCACTGTGCCTCAGTATCACCTGGGGAGTTCCTAAATACCTGTGCCCAGCACCCTTCTCCAGAGATTCCCATTCGTTTGGACTGGGGCAGTAGGGCTCAAGCATGGGTATATTTTTAAAATGCTCCAAGTGATTGTCATGTTCACCTGGGGTTGAGACCCAGTTTTTCCACCAAGCCAGAGCTTTGTGGTTTTTTTTTTTTTTTCCCCCTATAGAGTCATCAAAGTGAGAAAAATTCATGAAAAAAAAAAAAAAAGAATAAAAAGGAGTTATTTCTTCCTTCCCTTTATTATCAGGACAAACAGGGCTTTGTGTCCTAGAGATCTGGGGCTTCTTTTTGTGCTAGTATGGACCTGAGGCTTTTATTTCCCAAAACCTCTTAGAGGTAAAAGGTTGGGTAGGGAGAGGAGTCCTATGGCTTAGATAGTGTGAGGTCAAGTGGCTAAATCTGGGAGACCCTTGCTTTCTGGAGACTAGAGGGAAGAGCATGGTGGAAGGCTTCCTAGGTGGCAGAGACCTGCAGTCCTGCCCATGCACTTTACCTAGGAATTGGTAGGGCTTGCGATGGCCTAGATGCATGGAAACTTGGATGCTGAACCTGGAGCACTGAGATCATGGGGGCCACAGTCTCTGTGGAGAGATAGGTAAAGAAGTAGGGGATACCTTCCATCAAATGAACCACATAGGCTTAGACAATGGGCACCTCTGAAGCAGTGGTGAAGACCAGCTGCCTTTCTCCAAATTTTATGGACTATATTCATCTCCTGGGATTATTAAATAGCCCTGGGGGTAGCTTCCCCAAACATGACTGAGATTGAGATTATTGCAAGTAAGGATTCAGAACCAGACTTTATTTGGAAAAGAAAACAGTATGGTATCTCTTTTATCTGAGGGATGTGGAGCAAATTTTAGCCTTTTAAAAAAGGAATCAAGCAGTCAGGCTTTAAAAAATTGAATAACCCCATCTCATATGCTTTTAGTTTTATTGGGTTTTTATTAGAATTTTGGTTTTGCCAAGAACTCTGAGGACTTTTGCTGCAGGAGAATACTTGCATTTTCTGTAGATAGGATATAGAATTTTGTATGGTAGGTGCAGCAGTGTGCTTGCTCACTGGGGGAAGCCGGAGTGTAAGGGGGAGGGTGATGGGGAGAACGGCCCTGGGGCTTGATGTTGTATTTTCGCTTGGTGTTAAGATTGAGAAACTGTTGGTTATTCATATTTTATTCAAGAAAGGGGAAGCTGCCTGTTCAACTAAAGCATTCTTGCTGCATACATACTCCCACCCCAATAAGATGAAAAAGTGAAAAATCATCTTTTTCCGTGAAAAATCATCATGGAAGTGATGAGTGTCAGTGCAAGGTTCTGAAATGTTTTCATCACAAAGGAGCCTTGGTATAGTGGGAAGAACTTGGATTTTGGAGTCACACACAACTGGTTTTAAATCGTCACTTACTAGCTTTAACTCCGTTTTGAATCCATGGGACCTAGCAAGACATAGCATATAATAGGCTCCCAATAAATACTTAATACATTAATGAATAATGAATGAACAAAAGAAATAGCATCTGATTCTGGATAGTCACTTAGCATATCTGAGCCTAAGTCTAAGTTTCTTTACCTGTTAAATGGGCATAGTGATAACTGATTTGAAGGGGTTTTAAGGATTTTATGAAATATAAAGTGCTTAACCCAGAGCCTGATACAAGGTGGGATCTCATTAAATCCTACTTGCCTGCTAGCTCACCCCTTCCCTTATAGTAAGAGCCTCACTGTATTGAAATCTTCCAGGGGGTGGGGAGTTATCACTCAGCAGCTGACTTTGAACCCCAGACTATGTTCTGGGAAACAACCACTGAGTCCTGCTGCAGGAGGATGAGCTAAAGAGAATTCAGGTCAGCAGAATCAGGCTGTACTTTGATCTCCTAGGCTCTCAGTCTCTACATGAGGGGTGTCTTCTAATCCCTGACAGCATCTGGTTTCAATTCCTGACTTTTGGATACTCTTGGTCTATAATAGTTTACTTAAATTTGACCTGCCATTCTGATCCTCTATCCACTTCTCCTAAACTTCTTTTTTTTTTTTTTCACCAACAAACATTTGTGACATGTTTGCTATATAGTAGGTATTGTGGATACAAGATAAATAAAATGGAGATGAGCATGATATAATCCTTGCCACTTAAGCAGGAAACTTCTGGTGAGAGGGGAGATAGACAAGAAACCCAACAGTTACAACATAAAGGGGTAAGTTCTCCGATAGAGACATATTCACACAGGAGTTCAGCCTGGGGCAGAAAAATTGTTAGGGAGAGTAGAGAAGTAGCTCAAACATTCCTGTGTTCTTGTCTCTGTCTTACTCAGATACTTCTGGTACTGAATTACATCATCATCTCTGTCAATCACTGTTACCCAAAGCCTATTTGAACAAAATATGAGATATTCATTTACTTAGAATGTGAGTTATGGGGGGAGGGCTGCCTGCCTTGTTTACCACTGTATCCCAGGCCATAAGACAGTGTCTGGGACATAAGTAGGAATGCAAATATTTCTTGAATGAATGTATACCTTAGCTCTAGTTCTAAATGGAGCTGGAAGAAGTGGTCAAGGATAGGATAGTTCATAGGATTGTATGTACCATTAAATTATGAAAACATGGTCTTTTTTTTTTTTTCTTTGCCTTTTACGTGACCTGTTTTCAAAGATGTACCCATCCAAATGTCAGCCCATAAATTTCATTAAAATGCAATAACTTTATAAGCATCTTTTCTGAAGAGGCACAGTGTTCCCTAGCTATTAGATTGTGTATGGAAATTGCTGGGTGCTTTGTTCTTCCTTTTAGATGTTACATCTTTCAGTAAATTAGAGTGATTATGCACACACAGAGTGTTAAGAGTATGTCCTACGTGTTGGGTATGTTCATTTTATTTTTTCTGCAAATCATAATGTGGAAAATTCCAGAAAGTACCTTGTGTAAGGCACTGCCTTACGCAAGTAGAAAAATTTAAATAACTTAGTTTATTTCCCAGAAACAAAAAGCAGGTGGTACAGTGGCCCACTCCCCTGAGCATAGGTGTATTAGCCAAAGGGGTGCTAATGTGAAATACCAAAAATGAGTTGGTCTTTATAAAGGGTATTTATTTGGGGTAGAAGTCCACAGATACCAGGCCATAAAGCGTTAAGTTTCTTCTCTCACCAAAGTCCATTGCCACATGTTGGAGCAAGACAGCTGCGATGTTTACCAGGGTTCAGGCTTCTTGGGTTCCTCTCTTCCTGGGGCTGCGTTTCTTTCCAGGCTTAGCTCCTCTGGTTCCTCCACAAGGTCAGCTGTAGACTATCAGGTGAACAGCTCACTTTTCTTCTCCTGGGGCCTTCTCTCCAACATGAAGACTCCAACATCAACACTGCTTCTCAAAAACTGCTCCCTCTGTCCCTTGCCTTGCCTTTTATATTCGATTCCCCACCCACCAAGGGGTGGGGCTCAACGCCCAGATTAATAGATCAGTTTACAAGCATGATCCAATTATATTTTTGGAATTCATAATTACATCAAATTGCCAAACGGCTACAATAGGCATTGCTGGAATTAAAAGATCTGGCTAAAAGTGGATGGTGGGCTGATGTGGATGAACTGTTATGCCCCAACCCAGAAGTGAAGGATCTCAAAATCAATTTATAAAAGTGAAGGAAATTGGATCATAAATAAGGAATAGGTCTAATACAAATGCAGGAATTGGATGCCACTTTGTGTCTCTGGGGTTGCAGCGCTTAGAGATGGAGACACAGCCATGAGCTCAACAGCATTTATGATGTGAACATGGAAAGTTAAAGTGTCTTGGGCTACTCCCCTTTTTAAATTAGATTCAGAGCAATGTTAGATCCAGAGACCTACATGTTCCTGCCATAAATTTGTACTTGACCCTTGCTAATTCTGATGTTAGAGAATGAATGCCATGATTTGCTTTAGTGTTCTGGCTTTTGTCCTGCCATTGTTCTCCTTGGCTAATGTGTCTAAAGCAGAAAGAAACCCAAGGAGTATGTGCATGCACCTGTGTGTGGTCTCTTACCCTGGAGCGTTCTGATTGGGTGGGAGAGCAGTGCTCAAAATATCAATGAAGAATGTTATAGAAAACCCTCCTATGGTGTCTGAAATTCCCTTGGTACCAGCTAGATCATTATTTCTACATCCAGTAAGAATGGAAAATTGTAATAAATTCATGACCATTATTCCTAAGAAGGTATGGCTGAGGTCACTACATTCTTCCATTTCTGATAGCATCACATTCTGTCCAAGGGAAGATTAATTGCATATGTAAACCCTACTGCCTGTGTGTCTCCCTAATCAACTTAGGGAAAGGCTTTCCCCTTTGCCCTCACCCCTACAGATTCCAAAGGGACTAAGCCATGAGGGAGGCTGAATGGATTTTATAATCAAGCTCCAAATTCTGCCTTCTCAGAACTGGGAAAAGTTAAAGGGGAGCAGAACTTTCTTTCCAGTTGCTGGAGCAAAAAGGGCCCTGTAGGCTTGTGGATGCCCCCTTTGTTTCTGTTCCCAACATAAGCAGATTATTCCAGCTGAGACCAAGGACTGTTTGGACTCTTCCAGTAGGGGAATAAAAGAGTGTAATAAACACCTGAGTTTTTGTGGACATTGTACTAAATGACTAGTCTTTCTTTCAGTGACTCTTTGAGTGCCTATCACTGTGCCAGGGATACAGTGGTGAACAAAACAATATCCATGAAGGTTACACTATAATGGGGGAGAGAGATATGTACTAGTTGGGAAAGGAGGCAGATTAAGCAAAGTGAGAAGTGCAGAATGGGAATGAGGTTGTTCTTTTATTTTGGGTAATCAAGGAACACCTCTCAAATAAGGTGACATTTGAGCAGAAACCTAAAGAAAGGGAGAGAGAAAGTCATGCAGTATCTGGTAGATAGCACTGGGCAGAGGGAACAGCAAGTGCAAAGAGATTTAGTCAGGATCATGTTTCAAAAACTTGAGTCCCCCTAAGAAGGAGGCCACTGTAGCTAGAGCTAAGCAAGCAAAGAAAGAGAGATCATAGGAAGGTGGGCACATTTCTAGGGCCTTGTAGGCCACAGGAAGAATTCTGGCTTTGTCGTGAGTACACTGGAAAGCCATTGGAGAGTTTTCAGGGTGAAATGACATGATTTCAGATCTTAAAGGACTATCTCTGTCTAGTGTGTAGAGAAGAGACCTTGAGTGGGAAACAAGTTAGGAAGCAATTGCAATCTTCAAACAAGAAGTGATGGCTTGAGCTGTGTGGTGGCAAAGAAGAGAATGCAAGGTGGTCCAGTTGGCTGTATTTGAAGGTAGAGTGGGCAGATTTGTGGATGGTGTGGATGTGAGGTGAAAGAAAGGAATCAATATGGCTCCAAGATTTCTTTTGTCCTGAGCAACCTCAAGAATGGAATTGCCACACCCTGAGATAGAGAAGAATACAGGAGGAGAATGCTTGGGGAAGAAGATCAGGAGTCAGATTTTGGATATATTAAGCTTCACATGCCTATGGGATATCCAGATGAGATGTTGAATAGGCAGTTGGATGTATAAGTCTGGAGTTCAGAGGAGAGTTTCAAGCTGGTAATACAAATTTGGGAGTCACTAAGATACACTTAATTTTTAAAGCCATAAGACAAATGAGATCATCAAGGGAGAGCACAGGTAGAGGAGAAACTCTGAGGAATATTCCTAAAGCACTACTGCAACATTAGAGAGGGGTTTATGAGGCGAAGCCAGCCAGGGAGACTATGAAAGAGCTACTAGCTGGAAACAGGAGGAATAAGAGAAAATGTATCCAAGAAGCCAAATGAGGAATATGTTTAAAGAAAGAGGGAATAATAAAGTAACAACTTTGTTTCTTGGTATCCTGAAATTTCCATTTTATTGCAGTTGCAACAATCAAGTATTAAGGAAACAGAAAGGAGCTGTCCCTAATGTTTGGCAGATTCTAAAATAATTAGTACCCAAGAGGTAACACAAAACAGCAACAAACAAAAACACAAAAAAAAACCCTACCAAAAACCCAAAACCAAAACCAGACAGCAGCAACAACAACAACAAAAACCCTAGATATGTCCCTAGAGATCCAGTATGACCTCAGCCTGTGAGAGTTAGACATTGAGCTATTACCCTCTTCCCTCAGTCTATAGGCTTTAGTTTCATAATTTGTAAAATGGGATCAAGAATATGTGTATGTCTCACTGGACCATTGCCAAAGCAAACAGGGTATCATAGGTCAGTTTATAGAATTCCAACTATTTCCATGTTTGCATCCCAGGCACTGAGAATTAGTTAATGCCGAAGGGTCTTTATTATATAGTTTTATACATAAGCACTTTTGTTAATATGATTAGTTGATTCCAGAATATATGACTCTACTAAATTCACAAATATTTGTGTTTTTTACTCAATGCCAGGCACTATGCTAGGAATTGAGTATTCACAGGTAACTGAGGGGCTCTTGCCCCCAAGGAGCTTAGCATCTAGGGAAAGGAATAGTCAACATAACAGCTATTTATAACATACAAATAGATTACCAGTGCTATTAAACTGTATAAAATAATTTGTGGATAATCTTGCCATTCCAAAAACCTATTTATTTTTTCATTTAAGAGATGCTTTTGGGTAAAGCCTTAGAAGGATCTCTCACCCATGTCTTTGCATATATTTAGCAGGTACCTCTAGTTCCCTAAAATAGTGCCTGATGTTCAAGCTGAATGGATAAGACACATCATCCTTTTTAAAGCAATAAATGTTTATGGATTTTCCTCTGCAATAAAATCTGCACTAAAATGGAGACCATGAAATCTGCTGGCCTGCGCTCTCTTCCACATGCTCCCTGCTCACAAGCTTCTTGGTACCGGTGATGTGCAGGTCTAACTATAGGTCTGTCATCAGCTGCCTAATGATCTACCTTAAATAGGGCTGTCAGACATTTTGTTTTGTCCCAAAGAGTCCTTTGCAAATGACCCAGAGAGAAGTGGGAGCGCCAAGGTGCCCCCAGCCATCAACTTGGAGGTGGCAAACGTGACACTTTATCTTTCTGGCCCTCGGGCCCTGAGCCCGGGTGTAAGAAAGAAGCAAAAGGAATAGTAGAGGCAAGTTCCATTCATTTTCAAGTTCAAAATTCTTTAATCAGAGGACTATAGAAAGAACTTTACTTTGTCAGTGGCAACCTGTGAAAATATGAAATATAAGCAAAGAGAGCTGAAGGCTGCATATCCTTATTCAGGAACAATCACTCAACACCACCGCAAGCTAAATCCTTGACAGGAATAGCTGGCGAGTGTGAACCTCATAGCTTGGAGGGATACTGACATATGATATATTTTGGATTTTAATCATTTTCTCCCTCTGCTGCAAATTTTGTGCTGATATTCACTCCTTCCCATGGTGGTGTTATCAGGCATAGAGAAATTTTGTTTGTTTGTTTTGCTTTTTCAGCCCTCTCGTTGTTCTCTCTGGCATTGTGCTGTGTGATTTGGTTACTTTTCAATGTTGTTTGACCGTGTGAGAGGACTAGGAAATATCTATTTTTATAGACACTATCATCATGATCCTTAGAGTCAGGCAGACATGAATTTAAACCTACTACTAAGGTCACTCTCTTGGGGCAAGGGAGCCAGTATGGCACCATGTTAAAGAGGACAGAAGACGTCCTAGTTTCAAGGTCTTTTACTCTATTACTGACAAGCTGTGTGGCATTATGCAAGTTTCTTAACCTCTCTGTGCTTCAACCTCTTCATCTATAAGATAGAGATATTAGTAGCTGCTTTATAGGGTGGTTGTAAGGATTAAATTGAGATCCTACATCATGTGGTAACATATAAAAACTCTTCATTCAATATTCACTGTTACCTAACTTCTCTAAGCTTCAGTTTTCTCATTGTAAAGTGGTTGGCTGGTTGTGTAGATTAAATTAAATAATGTAGGGAAAAATCTTAGCATGGTGCCTGGTATAGTAGTGCTGAATGAATAGCTGAGATTACCAAACATAATAATTAAGATACAGAAATTAAAAACTTTACAAATAAACCCCAAAACCTCATTATTTTTCCCATTACTTTTTATGTCAGCATCTCTTCCCTTTTCGTTAGATTATTTATTTCTTACACATCAATGAAAAAGTGACCCTTTCTATAATAACTGTTACATGGTTGGGAGTAGGGAAATCCCTTCTTCTAATCTGATGGCATGTCCCAATGAAGCAAAATGTTTTTACCAAACAATTACGTTCCCAGCTTGGATGGAGAAGCAGTTTTTTCCCTAAGAGAATTTACCATTAAGTGGGGATACAAGGTTAAAAAACACCCATTCAGTAAATTATGATGCATAATATGTATATGGCACCATGCTAGTGAGTATCATGATAGGTATAGACATGAATCAAATGAGGATCTTGCCTTCAAGGGGCACAGAGTCAGCAGGGATCATGGATAGACACTGTCCAGATTGGATACCTGGCTCTATCCCTTAGGCTAGTTACTTAGATTCTCTAATCATGGTTTTCCTCTTTGTAAGATGGCGATAACAATAGTACCTACATCACAATGTTGGTGTGAGGCTTAAAGGGGTTATGTGTATAAAGCACAGTGCATGACATATAGTCAGGGGTCAGCCATTACCAGTATCAGCCATTACAAATATTTAATATAGATGGGGATAAGACATGCAGGTAAATAACCATAATGCGAGGAGTATTGTTATATTGATATGGAAGTTCAGAGAAAGGAAAGATTATTTGGGCCTCATAGAAGAATGTGGTATTTAAGCTGCATTTGGGAGGATAAGTAAGATATGAATGTGGAAAAATAGGGCACATCAGGGCAGCTTTATTATTAGAGACAGCATGAGCAAGGGGATGGAGGTAGAAACATCCCAGGAGTTCAACAGGAAGAAGGTGATAAAATAGGTTAGAAATGTGGAGGTCCTCAAATGCTTGTTCAAGAAGTCTGTGCTTAATTTTGTGGACAGTGAGAGCCACTGAAGATTTCTCAGTAGGAAAATGCTAAAGTGAGAGCCTTATGTCTGGTAATAGGCCAGAGGAAATATGTTCCGGATGTTGCAAAATCCAAGTGTTGGTCTCTAGACCTCCAGTCTTTCCTTCCTCTGACAATTTGATATATAAGACAGAAGAGAAGGAGAACTCAGAGAGATGAGATAATGAAGCTGGAGCCAGAGTTTCCCAGAGATTGGAGGTGCCATTAACAAATGTGGGGAACATAGAAGAATGAGTAGTTTGTAAAGGAAGCCTTTTTCAGGGACACAGTAGTTTGAGATGTTGGTAAGTCTACAGATAAAGTTAGGAATAGGTGGAAGTTTGGAACCTGAGAATGTTACCAGGTGGGTGATTCAAATTTGTATAACAACTCATTAAAAGTTAACCTGGAAGAAAGTGGATGTGGCTCAAGCGATTGGGCTTCTGCCCACCGCAAGGGAGGTCCTGGGTTAGGTTGCCGGTGCCTCCTGGAGAAGGCGAGCTGGCACGGCGGGCAGCTGCAGAAAGCTGACACAACAAGATAATGCAACAAAAAAGACACAAGAAGGAATGACAATGAGAGACACAACAAACCAGGGAGCTAAGGTGTCTCAGGTGATTGAGCACCTCTCTTCTACATGAGAGGTCCCAGGTTCAGTTCCTGGTTCCTCCTAAAGAGAAGAAAAGCAGACACAGAGATCACACAGCAAATGGACACAGAGAGCAGACAGCAACTGCAAACAACAAGGGGGAGGGGGTGTGATAAATAAATAAAATAAAAAGTTAACCTGGAAGCCTGAAGAATGGATGAGATTGCCAAGGAAAAATGACAAAGACCAATCAATGGGTGACTCCTGTATTTAGGGGTGTCAAGAGAAAGAGAAGATGGAGAGAATCCAGGAGAAAGGTAGGAAACTAGAGAATTCAGAGCTGGATATGGAAGTGGAAAGATTTCAAGAAAGAACATTTTATGGAGGCCTGGGCATTACTTATTTTGGAGAGAGTAAGGCAATAGGAATGAATAGGGAGATAAGGCTAGAAGTAGAAGGTAGAACTCAACTGTGGGGGACTTTAAAAGCTAGGCAGAGACATTTTACTTTTTTTTTTTTTTTTTTGGTAGAAAGCAGGAAACCTTTATGCCATCTTAAAGATACTTTTTCCTGGGGTCTTAAGATATTCACACCCTTTACCTGAGCTTTACCTGAGGACAGAGGCTGGGTCTGAAAGGTATTATAATTTCCCCTTCCATTACTGATTATTGTGACCTCTGACTTCTCTTTATTTTGCTTCTCTTTCTCTGAAAGATAGGAGATGTAGTTATTTGACATTCACTGAGTTGAATCTGCTTAGTGTCCTACAAAAAAAGGGAAAATTTTATGGTCTTATTCCAGTGAAATCAGAGTTGAAACAAGCTGAAAATAGGTTATCAGGAAACCATAAACTTATGGTAGCACAAAATCCCATAGTTGAATTATTTTTTCTTCCAAAAAAAACAAACTTTCTCCTTCCTGGAGTAGAAGAAATAATGGGGGTAGGGGTGACCTCTAGGAACTGGAAATCTTGATGAAGTAGAGCAAGTATTGTGGAAGTAAGAGAGTGAGAAAGCAAGAAGGAGAAAAGATTGGGTTCATAGAGTAGAATAGATTAGGTAAATGATTTTAGAAATGGAACCATTCTAAGTCATGCCAATGAATGTTCATCAAAGTGGGTCACTAAAACAGAGTAGAAATAATTGGGTCAATGATGTACGGGCAGGATGAGGGGGGAGTGCCGGGAGGTAGTTGGCGTTCCCGGGGGCCTTGGCGGCGAGGGAAAGAATTATTGAGGAGACAAGGTGAGTATGCAGGGGGTTCTTTATTGAGCAAGTGCACAACCTTTTATAAGCTAGGTAAGGGGTGGAGCAGGAGGCAGGGCAAGAAAAGAGAGGAAGTACGTGGCAGGCGGGGATTGGGCACAGTTGGTTGCTAGGGAGGGTTTGTTATCTGTGGAAGGCGGGAAGGTTTTGCGGGCACGGGAAAGTTTCGCGGGCGCGGGAACAGGGTGAGCTACTTTTTAAAGAAGGCTAAATATAGGATCAGGCTAGTTTTTCATTGTTAGTCGGCCATTTTAGCTTCACATTTTTCTGGCTGCCCCCAACATCTCCTCCTTTTTGTTTTATTTGAGCCTTATATTGTATAGCTAGCTGAGGGAAGTAGAGGCCTCATTGTGGAAGGGTGCTCGTATCTGCAAATGTGCTATTTGCGAAGGAGGGTCTGTGCCTGTCTTAGGTCGGGGCTGTACCCTATCAGTCTTACCCGTCATTGGGAAACATGGCAGCAGAAGGCCATGTCCCTGTCTTAGGTTGAATGATGGGTCAGTCCAGTTGCCCGTCATTGGCTAGCCAGCCCAATGTTTTATTGAGCATTCTGCTCAGTTAGAACGAGCCCTTGTACTAATGAGGCGTGCTTCTCAGAGAACAGTTAGGCTGTACTCACTTTTAACCGTCTCTTGCGGTGCTTTGTCTCGCACTCAGCTGCTTAAAGGCGGGGAGGGTTGGAGGATGTTGTTATTTATGAAGGGCAGAAACAACGCAGCTATGTTTGTTGGCCAGACATTGGCCTGCCTTACCTTATTATGAGTTAGTAGCTTTGGAAAGGAGCCCGGACTAAGGGTGATGGAACAGGTGAGTGGCTGCTTAGTTTTGGAGAGCCGCGGCTATAGCGGTGGGGCTTAGGGCGAACGAAGTTTTGGAGGCGAGGTCTCGGACTGGAGGAAGCAGGAGTGGACGGTGTTGTGGGCGGGTGTTTAGAGCTGGATTTGCTTGAGGGCGAGGGCAGCAGGAGGAGCCGAGGTAACAGGCGGCGCAGAACTCCTGTGGGGAGAACGGGCGGAGGTGGGCCGGGAGGACGAGGGGAGGGTGCTGCGGGAGGAACAGGTGTGGGGGGGTTCCTCGGCGGTGGCGAGCCGCTGGTAGTGGACCTGTACAAATGAGGTGAAAATAGCATTAGCTTGATCTTTTGCGAATTGGACGATCCTTTTGATGGCCCATGGTCCGACTGCCAGTGCAACAAGGAGAATGACTAGGGGGCCTAAAATAGGGAGAATGTAGGGGAGGAATCCTTGGAATCCCCAGGAGAGACCTCCCCCCTGGGCTTCTCTCTCCTTTTTACGTTTTTCTAGCCCTGCTCTTACTTGGGCTAAATTGTCTTGGATGAGGCCCGAGTGATTAGCATAGAAACAGCATTCTTCACCCAGGGCAGCACAGAGGCCTCCTTCTTTGAGAAAGAGGAGGTCTAGCCCTCTGCGGTTTTGAAGGACTACTTCGGAGAGGGATGTAAGAGATTTTTCTAGGTGGTTAATGGCTGTTTCGAGACGGGCGATATCTTCGCCGACGGCTGACCTGAGCGAGGAAAAGGCATTATTGTGTAAGGTTAGGGCTGCAATTCCGGTGCCAGCTCCTGCAAGACCTAAAAGTGTGGCAATTGTAATGACGGTGACAGGTTCCCTCTTTTGTACATAGGTTGGTAGGAGGTGACGCTGCCAGGAGTCAAAAAAAGTGGTTATTGCTATGGTAGATAATGCGGGGGAGCAGAACAGCAAGCACGCAGGTTTCGTTGGTGGAATTGATGGTTTGAACATTGAGGCATGGGGTAAGGCCTGTGGAGGAACAGATCCATTGTGTGTATTTGGGGGGTAAGAGAAATTTTGCGGTTGCGTCGGGGGTGGTTGTATGGTTGCAGAGGGTTTTTATGGAGGGAATAACAGTGCCTCCGATTTTAGTGACACAGAGCCCGCTCTGAGAGACAGACTGGACTGTTATCTGAGTTTGGTTCCAGTTGCAAGATGGAGGATTGTTTTCTGAGGAAGATTGATAGGAGGCGTTAGTGGCTATAGCCTCATAGTAAGGCATTGAGGAGGAGAGGCACAGCCAACAGCTAGCGGTAAGGTTGGGATAGGAGGAATTAAGAGCGGAAAAGGAGGCGTTAACTAAGGACAGAAGCGGGTTGTAGATTCGTAACGGGGGTAGTGGGGTAAGAGGGGCGGCGCTGGAGTTAGAAGACTGATTGCTAGGGAATGTAAGAACAGGGGGAGGGTTGAGGATTGGGTTGAGGCCAAGAGGAATTGTAACAGCGGGGGTGGTTGCCTTCTTTTGGATTATGAACAGGCCACTGTAATCATAGCTTTCCATGTATAGCCGAAGGCCGTATGTACAGCCCTCTAGCCAGGCAGTTTGGGAAAGGTCTTTAACAGTGAGGATAATTGTATCCCATCGGGAGCTACTTGCAGTTTTGAAGGTAAGGTAGGAGTCCCGATTTGGAGCAGCGCTCCAGCCGTAAGCCATGGTTTCGCAGCCCCAAGAGGGGCAAAAGAAGTGCGTGGTGTCGCGGCAGCCTGTGGCGGAGGAAGGGCAGATGTAAAAACCAAAGATATGGAGGCCTTTAGGGAGAAATAAAAGGACGTCACTTTGAAGAAGGCATTTTCCGGGGTAGCCTATAAGGCTACAAATATTCACTTCAAAGGACGGGGCTTGGGCAGTAACATTGTATTTCAGGACTTTATCATTGGCCATAACCTTAACTGTCCAATTGAAGCGTTGGTGAGGCGAGTTAGAGAGGACAGGTGTTGTGGCAGTGGAAAGAAAGAGGATTATTAGGACTACCAGGTTGATGGGTTGGTTAGGCTGAAGGGGAGTTTGTGCGCAGACTCTGCGATAGAGATTGAGGAGTACTTGAGGAGTTGGGTTGTTCGGTATAACACGCGTCATCTGGTGGGTTAGGTGCCTCAGCTGTTGGCGTTCCCTTCTCGTTAGGCGCTTGGTCTGCGGTGGCGGGTCAGATGTTTCGTCCCGGGATCCAGATGGGTTGGGGAGCATCGTCTGGGAAAATACAAGCAAAACTTCTACCTTGGCACAGGAGGGGGTGAGGTCCTTGCCACTTGTTGGCTTCAGGATCCTTCCAGTATACCAGTGGGAGTGGGGTGGAGAGTGAGGACGCACACCAGTGTTTATGCATGGGGGACAGTCCATTTTTATTGAATGTGAGTAAATTGAGTTTCACTAGAACCGTAGTAAGGATCTCTTCCGGGGTGTGGTGGGGGTGTTCTTCCCTCTCTTTAAGTATTAAGGTTTTTAAGTGATGGTTAGTTTTTTCTATGATGGCTTGTCCTTGTGGATTGTAGGGGATGCCAAAATGGTGTGTGATATTGTAAAGTCTGAGAAAGGCCTGAAATGAAGAACTATGGTAAGCGGGCCCATTGTCAGTTTTAAGATCCCAGGGCACTCCCATAAGGAGGATAGCCCGCCTTAGGGCTTGGATGCAGTGACGTGCGCGCTCACCAGGGAGGGCAACAGTGCTGACTAGGCTGGAGTAAGTGTCTTTAACAACATGTACATATTTCTGTCGACCAAAGGATGGGACATGAGTGACGTCCATTTGCCAGCGCGAGTTGGGTTTTAAGCCTCTAGGGTTGACACCCTGGGGTTGTAAGGGCCCAAGAGGTAAAAAGGGGGCACAGCATCGACAGCTGCGCACTAGATGTTTGCAGAGGTCTATGGTCAGGTCCGGAAATAAATGTTTTAGACTGGATGCTGAGAAATGGAATCTGGAGTGTAGACTCCGTGCCTGGGTGATTAGGTCTTGGTTGTGTACAGCAAGCGTTAGTGTGGAGACTGCCGAATCAATTAATGTGTTGCCTTCTGCAAGTGGGCCGAATAGGCCAGTGTGACTGCAGATGTGAGTGATAAACCATGGCTGTACACGTTGTTCAGTTAGTTGTTGTAGACGTGTCAAGCTGCAATCAAGGGCCGAGTCTGATGGAAAGAATGTAAGCTCCCTTTGCAGTGGCGCCATCAATGACCGGACCCTGTTCAGTAGGCGTTATATGGGCATAGGATTCGGGAAAACAGGACACCTCTGCCCCAGTATCGAGAACTCCTGTGTACCATTCGTCTTTGATCTTTAATGTTAAGGCGGGGCGATTTCGGAGGACAGGAATGGTCCATTTTATGGCCTTGGAGGCCGGGTCTCTTGGGAGCGGAGCTGAGACTTGCCCCCTACGGAGTTTAAAGGCTTGCCATTTATATCGGATGTAGAGTGGCAATCTTTTGCCCAGTGGTATCCCTTTTTGCATTTTGGGCACGGAGTGGGTGGCCTGGACGGCCTTTTGGGCGCTAATGGTTTGCCAGGAAGTATAAAGCCTTTGCTAGGGCAAGGGCATTCACGGGCAAAGTGTCCCTCTTTTCCACAGTGAAAGCATGGTCCTGCAGCCAAGACTAAGGCAGAGGCGAGACTAGTGGCCAGATTATGGGACGTTTGGTCGAGGTCTTTACAGGCTAGGATCCAGTCATGGATAGTACCCTGTCTTTTGGAGGCGATGGCTTGTCTACAGACTGCATTAGCACCCTCTAGAATAAGTTCTCGGGCTAGGGCCATCTGGGCCTGCTCATTACTGACTTTACAAGCACAGGCTTCTTGGACTCTAGAGACAAAGGAGGAGAAATCCTCATCCTTGTTTTGCATGAGCTTGGTAAAGGTATCTGTTTTAATGGCAGAGCAATTACCAAAGGCGCGCATGGCGACGCCCCGGAGTTGGTCCCAGAAGAGGGCGTTAGCCCCAGTATAGGATGCTGGGTTGGCATAGCCTCCACTGCCTGTAAAGGCATCAAGAGGGTAGTTAATTCCCTGTGCCTGGTTGGCCCTTTGTTGCTGTTCTGCCTGGTCCTGAAAATGGGCGCGCCAGTTGATGTACTGGCCTGGGGTGAGAATGGCCCGTGCGACTGCTTGCCAATCATAAGGAAGGTTAAGGTTAAGTGAGATGTCAGTGAGGAGCTGCTGCGCAAAGGGACTCCCCAAACCGTCCTCCTTGACCGCCTTGCGGAGGCGCTTGAGCTCTGAGGGGTTGTAGGGGTACCACGGAAGAGGACGCTGAGGGTTAGGTGCGAGGTTGACAGGGAAAAGCGAGGGAGCGGGGCAGAAACAATCAGGGAGAGGAGCACGACCAAACGGCAGAGGAACGTTGCCGGAGTAACCTGAGCGACAGTTGTAACATTGTTGCGGGTGCAGGGAAGACGGTGGGGGCTGTTGCAGGACAGCTGCAGCAGCCTCTGGGGAGATCACGGTGTTGGCATTGAGAGCCGAGGTTGAAAGCAGATAGGGAGCGGCGGGGGCAGAGGTGCCAAGGCCGCTGGGGAGAGAAAGGGGCGGGGGGTGTGACAGAGCGAGTGGGGGAGCAGGGGTTCAGGAGGTTTGGCAGGAAGTGGTGTGGTGACTGGGTGACTGGCGGGGCTAGGGGGAAGTATAGCTCCGCCCTCAGCGGAGGAGGGGAGTTCCGGATATAGAAGGTTCCGCTTTTCAGGCGGTGAAGAAGGCGGAAGTGCGCCATTTTGAGCGCTGTTGTTAGTGGTTTTTGTTAGGGGTTTGGAAGCAGTATCGGAGTCTTCCAAAAGGTTGTTAAGCTGGAAGACCAGAGCGTTAGAGTTCTCACAGTCCTCCTCAGAAGAGGAGGGCTCTGAAAGGGAGATCTCTAGAGGCTTAGCGCCGAGTAGGCAGGAGCGAATGGTAATAAGCGTAGGAACGAGGCTGGGGGGGAAGCGTTTATTCTCATGCTCCAAGGCAGAGGTTACTCTGTCGACGAGCAAGCGGTAGGTATCAGGATCCCAAAGATTAGATGTGAGAAGCCAGGGGTTGAAGGGGAGAAGGAGGTCCCAGTAATTTTGAAGTTGCTTTGCTGAAACCTTGCACTGGTGGCATGCGAGAAGGCTGGCGAGAGCCCTAACCTGAGGGGCTTGGCGAGAAGAGAAGGAGGCTCCCATGGTCTAGGGACAAGATCAGAACACAAAGAATAACGAGAGAGAGGAGGAAGAAGCGGAGAATAATCGGTGGAATAAGGGAAGAAGAGAGTTGGGGACAGAAATGGTAGAGGATGCTAAGAGAAAAGAGCAAGATAAATGGAAGGAGGAAGAAGAGAGGGACAAAGTGGCTAAAGCTCATAAGGAGGAAGAGGGAGGGGGTACCCCGGGGGCAAAGAAGCCGAGTTAGAGAGAGAGAGAGGTACCGAAGGGAATAGGGGCCTGCCAAGTTATAGAACAAGGCAGACGTAGTCCTTACCCGTTCGCGGAGGTTACCGGCCAGCGGCAGACGATCGAGCCCCACGTTGGGCGCCAGTTGATATACGGGCAGGATGAGGGGGGAGCGCCGGGAGGTAGTTGGCGTTCCCGGGGGCCTTGGCGGCGAGGGAAAGAATTATTGCGGAGACGAGGTGAGTATGCAGGGGGTTCTTTATTGAGCAAGTGCACCTCCTTTTATAAGCTAGGTAAGGGGTGGAGCAGGAGGCAGGGCAAGAAAAGAGAGGAAGTACGTGGCAGGCGGGGATTGGGCACAGTTGGTTGCTAGGGAGGGTTTGTTATCTGTGGAAGGCGGGAAGGTTTCGCAGGCGCGGGAAAGTTTCGCGGGCGGGGGAACAGGGTGAGCTACTTTTTAAAGAAGGCTAAATATAGGATCAGGCTAGTTTTTCGTTGTTAGTCGGCCATTTTAGCTTCACATTTTTCTGGCTGCCCCCAACAGGTCAAGGTGTTTATTTTGAATAGATCATCCACATAAACCTTGAAGTTTCTCCAGATGATGGCTAAAGTGGGGTGGAGAAAGGCATTTAGCTGGCCTTTTATTCCTCGGCTCCATTATTATATTATTAATGGGATTTTGTCCTATAAAAACATGGTATCCCATAGTATCCTAACAGAATACTTTGTCATTGGAAGGTAAGTCAATAAATGTTTGTTGAATTAATACAACATTTTTAAATCAGGTTTTCTGATTGTCATTAAGAATCCGATAAATGAATGAGAGAAGTAAGTAAGATGTTGGTTGATTGTCAAAGAAGATGTGGAGCTTGGCTCTAACATACCTCAAAATAGGAGAGTTTTTGCTCATAGGCAGAAGAGAAATAGTCTGAATTGGGCAGTGGAGGATGTTAGGAAAATGTTAGCTCATGGGAAAGGAGATAAAAAGTGCGTGAGAATTTGCAACTTCCAATTGAGAGGGCTTCCTTAAAAGTGGTATCCTCAGGCAATCCCAGGTTTCATTTAAAGCAATGGGGCAAAGAAGAGAGAAAGTCAGAGGCGAGAACATGCAGAGCAGAGTAGGAGAGAGTAAACTAGGGAGGGCAAGCAGCTAGGGGGCTTGTGTTCTTGTTTTACTAGAGAGTGAGAGAATTCTCGAGAGGTGGGTTGAATTAACTCATCTCATGTATCTGAATGGAACTTTGGTAGGCAGATTTCAGCACCAAGCACTCGAGGGCTCCAGATGTCTGTCTATTTGAGGTTTTTGGAGATGATAGCTGTTGTCTGGAGCTAAGGCAGGTACAGGTTGTCAGGGCCAGTTGGTGTCTGCATCCGGGTCAGCCCTGAGCATAAGGTTCTAGGCAGAATGTGGAAAAAAGTGAAACATGTTTGGAGAAGGTTAAGTCTCGCCCAGACTCCCACGCCTATTTGTGTGTCATCCAGAGCACCAAACTAAGGAAGTGCTGGGTCAGGGCTGCTATTCAGCAAATATTTATTGAATTGAGACAGGTTAGTATTGCATTAGTTGATTGGCAGCATAGATTAGGAGGATGTGAATTATAGGACAAGTAAATGTCAGAAAACAAGTAGAGGAACTCTAAGGAGTAGCTAGTTCAAGGTCAACTTAGGGTGGTTTGGGCCCTTTGGAGTGGAAAGAGAATGGGAAAGAACTTCACGGAAAGAGACCCTCAGAGGCACACACAGAAGGAAAACTTCATCTGCTTTCACGGGTTTGTGAAAAGTCTGGTCCATGATCACACTTCTTTGAATTTTACTCGTGAACTGTGGATAGGTGGGAGTTATTTAAATATTTCTCAATGTGGGAAGGGGGTGCTCCTGGCATTTTAGACAGAAAAGTTGTGTGCTTTTAGGACTGCCTCTTGCATTATAGGACATTTAGCTTCCATGGCCTCTGCTTCCAAGCATCCCTTAGCCATTTTGACAACTGAGTGCCCTCGTACGACAATGAATGCCCTTTAGGGGGACCATATCACCCCATATTTAGGAGGAAACGCCACCTGGGGAACATCTTCACTCTCTTCAGAGATTTCACTGAACTCACATTTTGAGAGCAGTGATATTCTGGGCTTTACTTCTGTCTCAATTAAAATACAGACCCATGACTTCTGACTTCACTATAAGCAGAGGCTCCTGAATTTATGAGTGACTCAGTTTGATTTGATGAACAGTGACATTTCAGTGCTAGTAAAACTGTAGCTATGTTTTTTTCTCAATCTTCTTTTCCTGCATCCATGATTTGTGGCTTCTTGCACTCATCTGTCTCTGGGCACCACCACACAGACATCTCTGTGGTGGTCTGTTATTAGTGAATCTCTTCCAACTCCCAACAGGTGGTAGTATTTTTATTTTTCCATTTCACTAGGCACAAGAAAGATATAATTTAAGAAAAATCGTTTCTATTGAATCTGCATTTCCAGCACCCCAGGGCATGCATTAACATTCAGGTGACCTGAGTGAGACAAAGGAACAGATGAGCTATTGCTAAGGAGAAAGCCCTGACCAGCTCTCCTCTTTGGTTACTCCTTTAACTTAACCATACTTGTAAAGCTTTTTGATGTTTTGAAACAGAAAGTCAAGCGGTGGTGAATAGACAGTAGGGACTGACAAATTGGAGGAGCTAGAATGGAGGGATTGGTAAGGAAAATGTTTTCTCCTCTCAGCCTCAGGGAGGGCTGTGCAAAAGGTGAGGATATTAGTGTAACTGGTGGTCTGCCTCTTTTCCAGGACCATCATCAAGAGGAATGCCATTAAAACAAAGTCTCTGGAATTGTAGGAGGGCTGATTTTGAGAATGATGAGTAGGAGAGAAGCTCCCTCTTCAGAAATTCAGAGGGTCTATTCTATTTGACTTTCAAGCACCCCTTCAAATCTGGAACTTCAAGGCTTCTTTCAGTCTTTCTTTCACATGTGTCTAAAACTCATCTCTTGTTACCTTCCACATCTTTCTTCTGTTATCTCTGGAAAATATGTATGTTACCCACTCCATACACCCCCCCCCCCCCGATAAAACATGCCTATTGCTTCTCCACAGCAATGCAATACACACTTTCCTTCCACCTCACTCTTATCTCTTCTAGTCTCTCATACTCTCAATCACACATTTTATTTTTTGTTTGGAGAGATTGCTTAGATTTAATTTTATATTTGTTCAACTGTTGAAATTATCTGCTCCCCTAGATTGTGTACTTGTATACATATCACAAGTGAGGCTGATGCTATATATGTATGTAATATGTTCATTTCATGTACTCACCCCCACTCACCCCATCCCAGAATTGAGAAGTTCTTACTTGTGGTAGATGCATGGCTGTGAATTTAGGGAGAAAAGTGAAAAAAAAAAATTCTCCTTCCCTAATGATATTCAAGACCATGTGCCTGCCTGTCATTAGAGATTGCCAGCTTACCTGATCCAAGTAGAGCGGTGGGCTTGGGGACCTGGATTAATCATGAGGAGGTATTTCCTTACCACTCACACTTGTGTCTCTGCTCTCCTGGTAGGAGGATGAAGTGGTCCTTCAGTGCATTGCGAACATTCACAAGGAACAGAGGAAGTTCTGCCTGGCAGCTGAGGGACTTGGGAACCGCCTGTGCTTCTTGGAACCAACTTCAGAAGCCAAGGTGAGATGGATGGCCTGCCCTGCACCTTCCTCCCTTGGCATTTTAAGCACACATTTAGGGGAAGGAGATGCCAGGAGAGGGCAATGAGGGTGACAAGAAAGAAATTTGAAAGGCTTTTTAAAAATGGAAGGCAGAGCAGGTTTAACACATAACTCTCCCCCAGTCTGGGAGACACTGAAGCAGGAATACAGAGCAGGGTGAAGAACCAGAGGTGGTCTTGCCCTGACCCAAGGGTATTTCAATCCTGTTGAGACTCAGAGAGATAAAATTGAGATAAACTGTAGGGAGAAGAAAGACCTCAGATAATGAGATGAGATAAGATACACAAAAGAAGGTCATATAGAAGCAAGGAGTTAAAGGGTAAAAAAATAAGGGACAAAAGCATTAGAATATCCACATGTGGTATAAAGACGGAGGCTGTTCAGCACTTAGGAGAGCTCCTGAGACTGATCCCTACATGCCATGGCTCATCTTCCTTGGTTTCCTGATACTACCCTTGATATTAGTTGATGGAAGCACCATCACTCAGCTTCTCTTTCAAGTGAGCACAGGTCCAGGAATTAAAAGCTATCATAGAGAGATTGAAAGGTGATTATTAAGGGGTAGAGGTTTTTTGTCTGTTTTTTGTTTGTTTGTTTGTTTATTATTATTATTGGAGTAATGAAAATGCTCTAATAATGATTGAGGTGATGCATGTACAACTATGTGATTATACCAAATACCATTGATTGAAACTTTGGATGGATTGTATGCTTTATTAATATGTATAAATAAAATTTATTTTAAAATAAATAAGTAAATATTCCCCCAAAGTTCTACATTGTCTTTTAAAAAGTAAAAATTCTATTTAAGATGTAAAAATACCTCCCTCCTCAGAAATAGAATCACTTCTTGAATTTAAAAATGACACCCTTCCCCATCAAAATAAAAAGCTTTCTTGTTTTGTAGGAAACACTCAGAGCTATAACCAGAAACTGGGAAACTGGAGAAGAAACATTTCTTCTTCATTTTATTAATAGCAGCAAATGTTTATTCACTGTCGGTTTTAAGTGGATAATTTGTCCCCAGTCACCTAGAATTTTAGTGTTCTTCCTCTAGGCCCTAATACTACACCTCATCTGTTTTGTATTTTCAGTGCCCACCCAGGGAAGGCAATGTTTTCTTTGGTTCAACTTAACATCCAGACTCATAAGACTCTCATAAGTTCTATAACTTTTTGCTTCATTTATTTTGAAGCTCTGTTATTAAATGCATATAGAATTATTTTGTTTGTTTTCTTGATGAATTGATCCTTTCATTTTACAGTGTAACTGATATAAATATAGTCATAAACTTTCTTATGGTTACTGTTTGCATGGTATATCTTTTTCATCCTTTTATTTTCAACTTGTTTATATCTTTATGTTTAAAGTGTGCCCTTTATAAACTGCATATAGTTAGGTCTTGCTTTTTCCCCCCTTTTACAATCTCTGCTATGTGATTGGAGTGTTTCTTTTATATTTACTGTAATAGTTGATATTCTTGGGTTTTCATCTACCATCTTGCTGTTTGTTTTCTTTTTGACCTCTCTGTTTTTCATTCCTATATTTCTAATTTTTCTGCCTTCTTTTGGATAGCTCAAGTATTTTTTCAGTATTCCATTTTATCTCCTATTGGTTTTTTAGCTATACATCTTTGTTTTATTTTTTAATCGTCCCTTTAGGGATTACAGTATAAATTCATATATCAGTCTTCCTTGAGTTAATATTATACAACTGTACTTTTATCTTTTATGTTATTATTGTCATGCATTTTACATCTACATGTTATAAACTGTGCAATATATTCTTATTTTTGTTTAAATAGTCAATAGTCATTTAATAAATTAAGAAAAGGAAAAAATTGTCTTTTATACTACTCACATATTTACCATTTCTAGTGCTCTTCATTCCTTCCTCTAGATCCAGATTTCCATCTAGTAGTATTTTTCTTCAGCTTTTAGCAAGAAAAAAAAAATCCTTTAGCATTTCTTACAGTGCAGGTCTGCTGGAGACAAACCCTCTCAGCATCTGTTTGCTGAGTATGTCTTTACTTTGTCCCTATTTTTGAAGGCTGTTTTTTCTGGATATCGAACCCTCACTTGTCATTTTTATTTTTCTCTCATAACTTTAAGGATGTCATTTTATTATCTTCTGGCTTCCATTGTTTCTGATAAAAAGTTAGCTTTCCTTCTTATCATCATTTCCCTCTAAGCAATAAGTCCTTTTTTCCCTCTCTAGAAGATCTTAAGATTTTTTTCTTTATCTCTGTTAGTGCTGTGAATGATGTGTTTGAGGGTGGGTTTCTCTGCATTTATACCACCTGGGTTTTTTTTTTTCAATGTCTTAGATATCTTGGTGGTTGTTTCTCACCAAGTTTGGAAAATGTTTGCCATTATTTCTTCAAATATTTTTTTTTTCTGCCACAGTTTTTTCTCTCCTTCTGGAACTCCAATTACCTGTGTGTTAGATTACTTTATATTGTCCTACAGGCAACTGTGATGGTGTTCATTTTTAAATCAACTTATTTTTCTCCTTGTGCTTCCATTTGAATACTTTATATTCACCTGTTTTCATGTTTACTGATTGTATTAGTCAGCTAAAGGGATGCTGATGCAAAATACCAGAAATGGGTTGGTTTTTATAAAGGGTATTTATTTGGGGTAGAAGTCCACAGTTACCAGGCCATAAAGTATGTTTCTTCCCTCACCAAAGTCCATTGCCACAAGTTGGAGCAAGACAGCTGCCTACGTTTGCCAGGGTTCAGGCTTCTTGGGTTCCTCTCTTCCCAGGGCTGCATTTCTCTCCAGGCTTAGCTCCTCAGTTTCCTCCACAAGGTCAGCTGTAGACTATCAGGTGAGTGGCTTTTCTCTATCCCAGGGCCTTCTCTCCTTCCTCATGACCAAGCTCTCTTACTTTCTGGGGCTCCAGCATAAGACTCCAACATCAAAACTTCAACTCAAAACTGTTCCCTCCATCCTTTGCCTTGCCTTTTATATTTGATTTCCCCATGCACCAAGGGGTGGGGCTCAATGCCCTACTGACGTGGCCCAGTTAATGCCCTAATCATAACTTAATCATGCACAGATTAGCAGACCAGTTTACAAGCATAATCCAATATCTATTTTTGGAATTCATAATTACATCAAACTGCCCACCAGCTACACTGATTCTTTTCCTTAATGTCAATGTGCTATTAATCTGCTCTGATGAAATTTTTTATTTCAGATATTGTATTTTTCAATTCTAAAATTTCCATTAGGGGAGGCGGCTGTGGCTCAATCAGTAGGGCTCCCGTTTGCCATATGGGAGGCCCTGGGTTCGGTTCCCGGGGCCTCCTGGTGAGGGCGGGCCCGCCCGCACGGCGTGGTTGGCTGACCCAGCGAGCACAAGCAGCAAGGGGGGGATAAATGAATAAATAAATAAAATCTTTAAAAAAAAAAAAAATTTCCATTAGTTGGTTTGTTTGACTTATTTATTCTCTTGAAATTCTCTTTCTCTTCTCCCATTATATCCATCTTGTCCTGTAAATTCATTAGCATATTTATAATAGTTATTTTAAAGTCCTTGGCTGCCAATGCCAGTATCTGGATTATCTGTGGGTCTGCTTCTAATGACTGATTTTTTTCTAGTTTATGAGTCACATTTTCCTATTTCTTTGCATATCTACTAATTTTTTACTGTATATTGGACATTTTGGGCACTATTTTTTAGTTATTCTGGTTTCTGTTATCTTTGGAAGGATTTTGCATTTTTTTCTAGCAGGCAAGAAAATTACTGATCTCATGGAGGTTTTCTCTGTTAGTTTTTATATTAGTTCTAGGGCTTAGTCTTTAGTGTTTGGATGTAGTCCTTCTGGGTTTCAATAAAAAGCCTGAGGTAGTCCATAACCCCTCTAAACAGCAAAGTTGCACGCCAAATTCTGTCACCCAGAACTGGGTAGCTGTTGATACCTTTGCTCAGTCATTTAGCTTTATAGGTGTTGCTTTCCATTGGGTTCCTTAGGATGTTGATGTGCACTAATTTATTAGTAAGCCAAAAATCTGAGGTGACTTTGTATGCTGCTTTTGGGCTTTCCTCATCTATGATGGTTCCTTCTTTTTTAGCATTCTCCACTTCAATTTCCAGCCTTTCTGACAGACCTAAAATCAGACCTCTGACTCTACAGCAGATTTTTGCTGGTGCTCTATGCCCAATGGACCCCATGAACTGGGGAGTGCCATCAAGGGAAACTTCATCTAAATGTAGATATCACCTAGTTGGCATCCCTTCTTTCAAGAATCATATATTCCTTCTAGGCTGTGTCTACTTTAAGTTGCTCTCCAGTGCCTTCAAACAGTTATTTTTATAACTGTCCAGAATTTATAATCATTATAAATAGGAGGGTTGTTCTACTATAAGATGTCCTCCATTACCTGAACCAGAACCTCATCAGTGAGTGTTCACTACTCTTTGGAGAAATTTAATGTTAAAAGGAAGCAAATAGAATAGTAGCTGAGACAGAATCTAGGTTTACTAAAAGAAGGAATTTCCATGATAAGAGAGACACAAGCATATTTCTAAGCAGAGAGGACAGAGTCTCTAGAAAAGAAGAAATTGGGGTTGCAAAAGAAATAAAACTAATAGATGGGACTATTAGTGAGGGGATCAAATTTCTTTGGCAGATGCAAAAGAAAAGGGCAGAGTTCAGCATACAGATTTTGAAGTAGCAAGGATGGGAACTAGACCTGAAGACAAGCCTATTGTTGAAAGAAATCATGTACTTTGGAAAATTACTTAGGTTCCTCATTTGCGGGGGGGGGGGGGGGGGAAGGAGGGGCATTAACTGAAATTAAATTAAATTCAGATCTGTGTAATGAAATTCACATGTAGGGAAGTGACCATGGTAGGAAGAATCAAATTATGACTTTAGAGTTACAGGCTCTGGCTGCCTGTAAAAAGGCATATCATTTAGTGAAATGGGGAATATAAGAGAAGAATTAAGTTAGTTCAGAGGGTGGTTATGGATCTGATGAACTCGGTTTTGAATGTATTAAATTCAAAGGCTTCTCCTGTATCTGAATGGAAATTTTAATGAGTGCTTAGTAATGGATCAGGAATTAAGAACAGAGGTCTGGGGTAGAAAAATATATAGGAGTTATGGGCTTAAGGACAGTAAAACAAGCTGTGAGAGTGAGTGGAAAATGTGGATTAAGAGGAAAAGAGTGTAAGACCTGGAAAATTTCAGTATTTAAAGAATGTGTGGAACAAGAGGAACATACCAAGGAGAATGAGGAAGAGCATCCTGAGGTCAGGAAGAACAGGCAAGTGTAGTGTCACAGAAGAAACAGAAACTGAGGGAAGAGTGTTAAGAAGGTGCATAGTCAATAGTGCAGAATGCTACTTGGAGGTCGAGTAACAAGAGGACTGGAATGTGTCCATTAGATGTAGTGGCATGAACGTCAACAGTGCTCTTGGTGAGAGCTCTTTCAAAAGAGTGATGAGGGCAGAGGCCAACTTAGAGTAGGTGAGGAATAAGAGGAAAGCAAGAAAATAGAGACAACCAGTACAGACATTTCTGAAAGACAGTGATGTCTGGAGAGGGTCTCAGGATGGAGGATTCTTGTAATAGGGGAGACTTAAGAGTATTAACTGCAGATGGGAAGGTGCACATAGAGAAGACAAAGGAGAAGGTACAGGAAAGGGAAAGAATAACTGAGCATAAAAAATTGCTGATATGGCAAAAAAGGCTGATGTTAAGAAGAGAGATGAGAAGGTGGCCTTCATATAAAGGAGGAACCCAAATTTCATTGAGTAGGAAGAAAGAAGGAAAGTCTAGAGGTAGCTCTATAGATTCTATACAGAACGTGTGGAGAGTAAGCTGCCTAGAGAAGACTACTAAGTTAATGATCAGTGTGAGAGCCCAGCTAAGATTGGTGACTGGAGTTTTAGTGGTAATAATTTCTAGATGTGTCATTTTCTACAGCAGCCCTCAGCAGTCCAGGCATGAAGAAAGCAAAAAGTGAAATTCAGCCATGGTTCAAAGTGTCACCAGGCAAGTGTGATGAAAGAACAAAGGGGAAAATCAGTTTAGGAGGTTGGCAAGAGCAATTCCAATGGAAATTAAGCTGAATGAGGAGAGAACTAAAGATAGGAGAGGACCGAGAGTGAAAAGGTATAAGGGATATAAAATGTAATGATAGTAGTAGAGTGGCAAGCGCAGGCTGGAAGATGAGTGGATGGTTAGAGGGGGTGCCTCAGTCAGGGGTGTCAGGGTTCAGCAGTTTGGCCAGAAGACAAGCCCTGGGTGCATGACCATGAGAGAAAGTGGCTGAAGTAGAGTGTAGGACATTGTTGACAAGGAAGCAAAATAACTGAGAGCCCATAATAGGAGATGGGGTAGTCATATGAACTTTCAGATTACCAAGGGCAGTTGAGGAGTGGTCAGAGATTTCAGTGAAGGAAGGGAATGTCCAGGAATTGCATAAACAGCAAAGAGGAGGGGAGTGGTATAGAAGGCTTAAAGGAGAAGGGGTTAACGCCTAGGCATGAGAAGGACACAGAACCCACCTCCTGAGCCCAAAGTACTTGATGTTTGAGACAATATACATCCTATACTAGGGAGGTCCCCATGGGAAGCCGAGTCCTCTGGGAAGAGCCAGGTTTAATTGTTCAGGCTAGCAGTGGGAGGTGGTATCAGGGAGAAGGCAGGGGATGGATGATGGGGTGGATTGGTGTTCCAGCAGGTTTGGCAGGCAAGAGGAGCTGGAGCAGGGGAGATCATTAAGTAGATGAGAAAGCAGAAGAGGAAAAATGATAGAGCAGAAACAAGAGTACAAGCCTTCATGGGTTTAGTCCTGCAGTTTTGTGGAAGTCAGTGGGCATGCAGTGACCTCGCAGACTTCAACTGAGCCAAAAAGGGAGGCTGGGAAGTAAAGCTGTAAGACCAGATATTCTTTGTCTCTTTGTTTTCTGATTACCGGGCAGTGATGGGTAGCTGTTTTCAAGTCCAAGCCTTGTTGCCCCACATGTGTGGATTAACAGAGGTGGCTGGGATTATTCTGTGTGGTTGTGCGTCCATAGGTGGGTTGGCCCTATGGTTTGGTCCTATGGGGCCAATGTAGGTACTCGGCATTTAGCAACTCTTCTACATTGGGACATTGTTCAAATCGGGCCAGGGACTATTTTTGTCATTTTCAGACAGGACAAAAAGGCTCATTTTCATATTGGTCTTTATGAGAATCCATAAACCTGGCTCCATGTCCCAGTTCTTCCTAATTAGCAGCCAAGAAGTTTACTTTCAGGAAGTTTTCTTACAATTTCTATATTCATATCAAGCCCCATGCACTGCTATTTCTAACAGTCAAGAAATGGAGAAGGGAAAAAGATATGCAAAGAAATAGAATAAAAGTCAAGTGGGACCTATGGCAAGTTTATTAACTCATTGTCATTTGCCATATCTCCCTTAAGCCTCATACACCTGGAAGTATCTGAGGACCTACTTAAAAAGAAAAAAAAAAGTCTAAGCTTTTAAACCTGAGATGAGATCTCTCCTCATCTATATTGTCCTCCTTCCGATTTGAGTTATTAATACTGTTGTGATAACTTATGTGCTTTAAGTAATACCAGCCCCCTCTTTTTATTTAAAGGTAGTCTGTACCTTAGTGGTGGTGGGAATCTTCACAACGAATTTATTCAGTGTGTAAAGTAGCACCAAAGTTCTGCTGCTCATTTGTCATTTATTTGTTCTCAGCAGGCAACTGGCCTGGATGAATTATGAGCAGGTATTATTCATACAGGGGCTCCTTTGCAGCACTTAGTACTTTGCTCTTCAGACATAATGGCTGCTATTTTGGTCCCGATTAGCAGTATTTTTTTCTTCCACCTTCAACTCCTGAACTTACTAATTAGATCACAAAGACTCACTTTTTTTTTTTGCGATTAGGAGAACATCTCTTTTCCAGTTGTTGCTTTTAAATAGGAGAAGAATGATGCCTTGCATTTATGTTAGCACTTGATTCTGAAGAATTCAAGCCATGTTACATCCACCATATTTAATTTTCATGGGACTTCTAAAATCTGGGGGATAAAATTTAAGTCATGATTATGACCTTTTGTGTGATCTTTTCAAGTTCTGTGCATATTCATAATTTATTAATCAAACTACTGCTTTGGAAGACCTCTGGATGGTGATTCAAGAGATCTGGCTTTTCTCCCTCTCCAACTTGCGGTAAAATTTGATGCAAAATAATCTCTCCAGCCTAAATCTGTCATGTGAGGAGCATTTTGTAAAGGAAATATTTTAAATTGTTTTCCAAGTTAAGATTTTCAGACATTTAAGTTGACACCTTAATTTCTCCTTTTCAATAATGTGCCCCTTTCTTTCTTTAAAGTTTCATTCTTTTTAATAATGACCTGAACAAACTATATGAATTCAAACTTTTTCTGAATCATTTACAGACATTATCTTATTTATTCATAATTTCATAACACACAACAAATTGGTGGTTTTATATAATTCAAAACACTATGGTCAATCAATTTATTTTTGATTATAAAGTATTTGTAATTCAGTCATTCCAGAATTTAACTGTTTTCTCTATTGGGAGGTTTTCAAAACATTTTTCTTCCTTTCCACTTAAACACAGCCGAGGCTTATCCAAAGCCTTTCTGAAGATGCAAACAATTGGTACAAGAATGCTGTTTGCAAGCTTCCTTCAAACACTGTTTTTCAGCTACTTAGTGGTTGACAAAATATAAAAACCCTGGACCTAATGATCCTTTTCTTATTGGAGCACTTTCATCAAGGAATTTTTCCTCAAACCCTGCTTTAGTACTTTGCTATACATCCCAAGTAATTTCCACTTCAAAATAGAACAGATTTTCATTTCTTTGGGGTGGTTCGGGTGCACCAATGCCTACGAACACAGAGGGTGGAATAATTGATCTCTACCCCACCTCTTCAATCCCAAGAACAGTCACTTCAGACTTGAAATTTGAATTATTACCCTAATAAGCTGTGGAAACTAGTTTTAAACAGCTTCACATCTTTTACCTAAAGGTGGGAAGAATTTTTGGAATTTAAAAGAGGCTGTGAGAAAGTTGAACATAGAATTACCATGTGACCCAGCAGCCCACCTCTATTTACCCAAAAGAATTGAAAGCAGGGTTTCACATAGATGTTTGTACGTAGCAGCATTATTCACAATAACGGAAGGGCAGAAGCAGCCCCAGTGTGAAAAAAAAAAAGAGGCTGTGAGACTGAGCAAACATAAGAAGGTATATATTTTCCTTCAGCAAAAACCCTAGTAAGCTAAAAGAGTTACATTTTTGTAAAAATGTAGCCAAAAAAGATTAGTACTTTTTGATGTTCATGAGACGTTTCCACAGCCTCCTCGGATCACATTTCAAGTTGAAAAATGAGCCTTGCGGTTTTTCTTACCACTGAATGTCATAGGCAAATTACGTCAAGAATGCTTTATCTCTAAAGATGATTAAGTCTGGCCTGTCCGATATTCATGGGTCAAATGGGAGTTGGCACACAGAGCTCCAGAAGGCCAGTAATTCTCAAACTTTGACCGAACATATCCTTCAATCTCCGTCCTCATCTTGGTTGGGGCCCAGAAATCTACCTTTATTTTTTAAAAACTATCCCAAGATCCTTATGCAGGTGACCCACAGACCACACTTGAAGAAATTGTGTTAGGGCTAAATTTGCAGTCAACAGCCCTACATACCTGTTTCCTCATTTGACTGATGTCCTTTTTTTTTTTCTTTTTTTAGGCAAGGGAGTAAAGAGTTTATTAAGAAACAAAAGAACAAGAAAAGTACACGGTCTGAGGCATGGACCGCGGGTGTGCTGCAGAGTGAGACACCTGACTGATCTCTTAACTGAAAAAGTAGCTAGCCAGTTTAGGTGTTCAGGTATCATCCCCACATAAAGCAAAACTGTGACCTTGACTTCATTGGCATCATATTCAAACTTACCTACAGCCTGCCATGGAAAGTTTCCAGTAGCTATAGTAATGAATGAACTTGCTTCTTCCAAAAAAAAAAGTTCACATTTAATAGGCAGCTAAACATGGCTTTCATCCCCATCTTTTTCACTGAGAACATAAGGACGAAGGCCATGGGAGAACAACTGGCTAATTTGAAGCATTTATCTTCATAGGGTCTGACAGACTTTGCTTAGGTCACCATGAGCAAGGACTTTGCTTTTGGAGGTGTGGCATTGCTCTGTCAATTTCTATTTGTGTGTTTATTCTTTCTGGTGGTGCCAAGTTAATTCAACCATTATTTATTGGAGATAACTTCTGGTTATCCAGGAGGGGAGAGGAAAGGTACAACACCCCTCCCTCTTCATTGTTGAGAAGAACCTAAGCCATCCTGGGTTAGTTACTCATCAGAGCTGAGGAAGAGAAGGCAAGGTGAAGACCCAGACATGTGCTCATGGATGGTTGGGCAGAGGTGGTATTTGATGTGGTAGTTCCTGGCCAGCCCCAACAGATATTGAGTATTAGGAAGAAACTGAGTCTCCTAATGGTTCCTTGTGTTTGTCAGTGCCAGCTCATGCACTGGGTGAAAGGCAGCAGTAACTTCAACAGGGAGGCATTGGGAAGCAGGGGATCCTACAGCTCTCCACAGTTCAATGAGCATTTTAATTTCTGTCCTTTCTCTATACTCACAATATCACCTGGTAATGATGACACTATTGAAGAAGCTATGGCCCAAGGAGACAATGGGTCTCTCCATTAGCATTCCACTTGAGCGGTGCTTATTATTAAATAAACATTTTTTAAAAATCTCTTACGGCCACTGACTAGCAGTATTAAATCCCTGCCCACCATACATGTTTTAAAATCCCTAACAAATGGGACCATGTAGTACTAATCCTTGCAAATATAACCATCTAATGGTGGTATTTTAGCTCAAACATTATGAATCAGTTGGGGCAGATGGAGTCTAGTTGTCTATGGGGGGACAGGAAGATGTTTTTCCTCTTGAAGAAAAATATTCATAACTTTACTTCCACAAAGCCTTTTTAAATCTGCAAACTTTATAAACATCTGTCTATGTACTCCTGGTCAAACTTTTAAAATCCAGAACTTAGTTTGCAATGATATGCTTGTTTCTCTCAAAGCAAAACTCCATGTAGGGGACAAAAATTAAAACTGCATTTCCACATTCGAATTTGAATTTATTGTGAGGGTGGGACAGAGGCACTGGGAAAAATTTTCTAGAAGTTTGGAAGCCAAGCTGTTACCCTTGCTCATCTCCCCAAGCTTTGTGTCCACTTAATTAATAATTCAGCCAGAGCAGGGCCCAGCATACTGGAGGTGCTCACAGAGGGTTAAGTGACACTGATGACAATGCACTTAAGGGGAGATCACCACCTTTAGTCACACAGTGTCTCTGTTCTCTGCTTGGCATTTTCTCAGTACCCATGGGTACCTCATAATGCTTCGTCCTATCTTCCCCTGCCTGTTATACAATGAAAAGACCAAGAGACACAAATTTTCTCACCAAGCACCTGCTGGTACCATTGCCTTGGTAATAGAGAACAGTCTCACCTCTAAATTTTGTAATCACCACCCCAGCATCACTGGAGAGGGAGGAAAGGGTAAGTGAAATAGCAAAGAAACACTGGAAAGGTACAATGCTGTTCCATATCCCCTACACAAGTGAAAGTATACCAAACTCGATACTAAAACATGAACATTAACTTGAGACTAGATTTCTTCCCCTCACAACCATCAGTATTTACCCATCTCACCCTATTTATGACTATCTCACCTCATTTTGACTCCGTCCTTTACCCTGTGTTCCTCCTCTAGCTGACACTTAGACCACTCCCATTCCTGAAACCCTTAGGTTGGTTTCATGTCCTATCTGATATTCTGTCTTTCCTCTCTCCTCATCTCTGCTAATTCTTTCACACAAGCTCTTCAGAATAACGTCTTCACAATTTCTCATCCTAGCTTCCATTGAAAGCTACAGGTCCAGGGATTCTAGGCTCCCATTAAATGGCCACAGCTGCTTGTTGTAGTGCTTGTACTGCTCATTAAGCTTTTATTTATGGCCATATTTTTTAGGACCATAGAAAGAGACAATGTTTCCAGTATCTCTGCCCATAAAAGCAGGTTTTAGTTGCTGCTCATTGACACAGCTTGTTTTTCCAGGTGCGAGTGTCACAAGTTTCCACCTATTGGCACCTTAGTTATTTAATATGCCAGCAGCGCACTGCCAAGCAGGGAGAAAAACTTGGCTCAATCAAGAACCAAATCAACCATCCAACCTGTCAGTTATGCCTTTTCCCAACAGGCAGTTTTGTAAGCCAGCTGCCCAGCACTTTGTGATCCTTTGGCTGGCCCCCCTTCCTTATTTTAAAGAAAACAAGATTCACAGCACTAAGTTTTACCAGGCTTTTGATAACATTGATAACTGTGCCAGAAGCAACCGATGCTCAGCCAAATAGAGGTGTCCAAGGCACCTCAGTGTTACTTATGGTTTGGGCCATATCAGGCGAGTTCATAAAAACAACAATCATGTAGTTCTCAAATTATCAGGTTATTCATATGGAAACAATTCTAGTATTTTGATGAATTGGACTCTTTAAAGAAAAATTTAAAGTGAGAACCAGGTCTCCATGGACCTGATTTTGCTTGTTTGGCTTAATTGCTCTGCTATGTCTCTCAAAGAGGGCTCAGAGATCTCCTGTTTCAAAATCACCTGGGATACTTTTTTAATATATAAAAATATTTGTTTACTAATCAACTTTAAAACAATAATAACCCAATTAAATGTTAACATATGTAACAACGTTTTATGAAAAATTTACTTTCCAAAAGAAATATTAGCACAAAGAATTGCCGTATTTCACTTTTTTTCCCCAAATATCTTACATTTCTGGCTTAGTAGAAGAAAGCTTGAGTCTCTGTTTCTGCATTTAATCTGGATTTTTTTTGTCCCCCACATATTTTTATGAACATTTAAAAATATTTAGAAAATTGAAAGAATTGTATAGAGAATACCCATATATCTACCACCTAGATTCCACCATTAACATTTACTTTATAATTTTGTCACATTTCTCTCCCTCTGTCCATCCATGCGATACTCTTATTTAAAGTATCCACCTGGAGAAGAGTGCCTAGAATCTGAAATTTTAGCAGTCTTATGAAGGAGATTCTTGGGCCCACCATAGTTCTCCATTAAATCCTACAGGACATTTGTGTTAGCTCTTGTGAGACATAGCTGAGCAACATCAGAAGAATAATTGATGTTGCCAGTGCTGATCTCACTTGAATTAATAAACAGTCTCCCTAGGAGAAGCTAGACTTTAATGGATCTATGGCTTAATATCGATTAAACCGCCAATATGTCTGGGAACTCAAGGGATGGGGCAAAGAAACAGCAATTGCAGGTGTTTTTTAGCTCTTCATCACTCTGAGTTGGCTTTTCTCAGTAAGACTGCTATGGTCAAAGGGTATTTGTCCTGCAATTTGCATTTCCTGCTTCTAAGTAGCAGTGGTGCCTCTCATAAAAAGGAAAAGCTTCAACAAATGTTCTCATATAGTAAATATTTATTTTTAAGCTCCTGTGTTCAAGCTTTGTATTTATTGTTTTGAAAAGAATCAACACTTTTCCATATGTGGATAACTTTCTCCCTTTTCCTTGCCCATGATCAATGTATTTCATCCTTTTCCTCCACCTTATGGAGTAAACCTTAAGGCCAGCAGTGCATCAGACATCACAGTCACTCTGCTGGTGGCTGAGTACTTGTGCTTAGTGAGTCCCCTGGCACTGCATGAGTGTTTTTCCACAGCTGTTGTCAGTTCTCTCAGGATTTCACTCATCCTTAGATTGAACGACCTAGAGGCAGTCTCTATGCTGAGAGCTTTACATTCCTGTGCTTGATTCCTCAGGCATTAGAAGGGATCTTTTTTATTTTATTCTTATATATATAAAAGAATATGACATCTTCCCCCCCTCCCTCCAGAAAGCATGTTTTCCATCTCTTAGTTTAAATTTTGTATGCTTTGCTGTTTAAGGCTTTTGTTAACAATGATGTCCAAGCAAAAATTCTAGCTCATCTATTTTGAATAATTTCAAAATACATTTTCAGAAATATCCTCTAAATATTACATTGAAAAATGTGAGCAAGACTTTATGCATTTTTTATGTTATTGAAAAAGTTTTTTTAAATTTATTTTTATTTTTTATTTATTTATTTTTTGTTTCTTTTTTTACTTTATGCATTTTAACTTTGTTCCATAATAGTCCTTTGCACAAAGAGGCAAAGTGTCATCCCTCAGACTGCTTAAACTATGGATCCATGTTTCCTACACGTGTATGTCTGTGGTGAAAACTTGTGCTATCATTTCCAGAGTCGAAGTGCATTTTGGAAGAGAAAGTTTACATGGTGAATTGTCTCAGATTTTGGAGCTGTATTAAGATAGAAGTGCCAGATATAAAGATTTTCTAAAGTTCTTTAGCACTGACAGTCCCACTGACTTCAGTTCATAGTCTTTACATTACAGTGGCAATTCCAAAATAGAACTGCTTCTGCGATAGTCAAGAGCAATCTCTCCTTAACTTCATATTAAAATACAGGGGTTGGGAGGGAGGTAGCCTAGTAGAATTAGGATGGGAGCCCTCTGTTCAGGGGTGCTGGTGCAATATGGGCGTTGGTGTCAGAGTCAGGCTTGAATCTCAGGATTTAAATGTTCTTTCCAGCAGTGCAATCGTGGGGAAGTGATTCAACCTCCCTAAGTCTCAGTTTCCACATTTGTAAAATGACTATAATAACCCCTCTAATAGGACTGAGGTAAGGATTAAATGAGAAAATATTTATAAAGCATTTAGCACAATGCCTGGTCTAATGGTATAGATAAGTACATAGATACATATATATGGATTCTATTCTTGTTTCTCCATTTGCCAGTGTAAGTTTCAGCTAATTTTTTTTTTTTTTTTTTTTTTTTTTTGGTCTCAGTTGACTCTCTAAAATGGTTATAAAACCATCTATTTTTCTTGGAATTCAGAAGTTGGGCTACAGCTCCAGATAAGTTTAATATTCACTATATGACTTCATTCATTGTAAACTATCCCTAACTTTCCAGAGAGGACAAAAATAGGCCTAAAAAGCACTTTAACTGCATAAATACTTAAATAAAATGTGGTTGGGGTGGGGAGGTGTTAGATTGGTTAATGACTGGCTCTGCCTTTGCAGTACAAACATAATACAAATAATTATATATTATCAATAATAGATTGGAAGTCTGTAAATGAGCTCATGCCTACTGCAGTGGATGAGATAATGTCTCTAAAGCTTAAATATAAACTACATATGCCATCTGGCTATCCTGATAGTATCCTCTGAAAAGTTGTTTTCATCCAATGCCACTGTACCCAATGGGTTCTACTTGACCAGAACATTTTCTAGAAAAGAGATCATTTTCTGCCCAGGAGGGCTTCTCATCCATGGTCTTTGAGAAGGACTACATGGAGTCATCACACGGAGAGGTTATCAGTCCTGGGTAGGTAGTGTGGTGAAATGGAACAAACACAATGCATGTAGAAGCCAGGCCGCCTGGAAACTGGGTCCAGCTCCGCCTGTTAAAAACTTGTCCCTGAACAAATTGACTCCCTTTGTCTACACAATTCAAAATCTAGAGCCATGACAGTGAACATCAGCTCCCCAGCTTTGTTCTCCCCCACCCCACCCCCACCCTTGAGTTTGCTGCTGTTTTGTGGTTCTCCTGCTTTGATTACCCCAGTACCATCCTCTTGGCCACAGGAAAGCAACTTGCTTTCTTTAATGTCTTGGCCCACTTATAACCAAAACTTTTTCCTTGATTTATTATAATTCCACCAAAACAGTCTAGACTATCAAAAAGGATTTTATTAAACACTAGGGGATTACATAAGAATAATAAAGATGGAAGGCCCAATATATTCCAACATACTGGCTTAAAGTTTCTGATTCTATTCCAACTACTTTGCTCACTGCCCCTGTTTAAATGGAACCCCAGGGAATAAAAACCTGCAAGTTCCTTACTTCCTAGCTTCAGACCTGTCTCTGGACTGGATGCTTTTCTAACATTTACTGGCCCAGAGTACCTGACTGGCTGTCCTGAATTTCCATAAACTGGATAAACTGGATCCAAGAACATGAGATTCACTTCTCCCAGCTACGCCTGCTCTACTTTGTCAGTCTGGGCCTCTATTCTCATAATCATTCCTTTTCCCCATGTAATTGATATTAGAAATTACTTCACCTGAACCCTACCCCTGGCAGTAGGGCTGAATCCATGTAAATCCATCACCATTTAATAGTATGATACAACATTAATAGCATTCATACAACACCTAGGTCCTGGGAATGGAGTGGAAAGGGTAGGTAGAAAAATAAGTAAGCAGGAGTCATTCACTGCTTTCCCCTTCCCTTACCCATTCATGACATCCCCAAGCATGTGACCTTTTTCTCTGAGGGAGATGGGTGGAAAAGCAAAGGTAAAGAAGTTCTGTAAACCCCATAACTTAAAAATGCTCCTTCTTTTAGTGGAATTTTAAAAAGAAGAGAAGACAACACACAACACACAAAAAATTGAGAGAATAACTCTTCCCTTCTTGCTCATCCATTAAACAAAAATTTGAGTTCTTACTATGTGCCAGCAACTCTTCCTTATCTGCATAAATCCTCTTCATCTCTCCAGGCCATGTTCCTGCCAGGGGCGACCTTTCCTAACCATGTCCCTGAAAGGGCTCTGGGTCCTACAGCACTTATGGCCCATAAGCATCAGTGTAGCATTGAAGGTACTCTTTTGCATTCTTTTATATAGTCTCATGCACAGTAGAGCCGTCTCTCTAAGTAGATTATAAATTCATTAAAGGATAGAAACCATACCTTACTTTTCTTTTTTGTTCTCACGGCAACTAGCACAGTACTGAGTGCATACTGAATATGTTTTCTAAATACTGGCTGACTATTTGATGGACATGGGAAAGAAAAGTAAGTTTAATTGGGCTCTTTGGCTGCCAGGTCTCTAGGAAGTCTCCCTCTGTGGAGAATGTGTCTGTCTCCCAGGTTTCTCTTCTCCCTGATGAGCCCCTGCTGTCCTCTGCAGGGATACGTAGTCGCCAAGAGTTCTCCACTCTCCAGTCACCTTCCTACTGGCCCATATGGGAGGCTCCAGTGGGTGATGCCAAGTGGAATTGCTCTCTATACCATCTTTCTTATAGGTGTGACTTGTTCTTTCTGAGTCTTATCCTTTCTGTACCTGGACCCATGCAGTAGAAACAGTGGGCATATAGTCCTCCTCCATCATCTCACACATCCAATTCATCACTAGGTCCTCTCTCTCCTAACTTCTTAAAAATTTTCAAATGTGTCCCCTTATCTCCTCTGCCACTACTTTAATTCATATCATCTTCACTTCTTACCCAGTTTATTACAACAACCTCCTAATTTGTCTCTCTGTCTTGGTCTAGTTCCTTTTAATCCACTTTCCACACTGCAGCTAGAATGATCTTTCAAAGATGCAAATTTGTTTTTTTGTTTTTTTTTTTGTTTTTTTTTTTAAAGATTTTATTTATTTATTCATTTATCCCCCCCTTGCTGCTTGTGCTCGCTGGGTCAGCTAACCACGCCGTGCGGGCGGGCTTGCCTTCACCAGGAGGCCCCGGGAACCGAACCTGGGGCCTCCCATATGGTAAACGGGAGCCCTACTGATTGAGCCACAGCCGCTTCCCCAAAGATGCAAATTTGATTACATCACTTTCAGTTTCGAATCCTCCAATGGCACTCTATTGCTCTGAAGGTAAAGTCCTTACTCCTTGACAGGGCACTCGCTATTCTGTGTCCTGGGTATACCAAAAGTAGAATAAGACACAGATTTTTCAAGGAATCCACAGTCTAGTGAGACAGACAGAGTTCAGTGCTTAAAGAACTATATAAGCCAAACTGTTTAATGTTGTAATCAGTGAGCATCAACAATCCTCCTTTTAGCTAACCACCCACTTTACTTCCCCAAGGGCTTGGTACGTACAAGCTAGTGCAGTGCCAGGTGTACATTGGAGGTATTAAATAGGAGTTGCTAAATAACTAAAATTATAGGAGCGTGAAATTCCCACCATCTTGGATTTAGGAAGCCTCAGAAAAATACTTTTAGTGCAGTGAAGAAGGTATTGTGTAGATTTATGGAGCATGGAAGATGCATAAACCTTCCACTGCACTATTTGCTACCTAGTGGGCCTAAATGAATACCTAGGTCCTGGCTTTTCCAGGGCCCTGGCATCTCAAGGTTTTCTGTAGGACACTTGGAAACATAGTGCTTCTCTAGGCAAAGGACAGTGCTGGGGAGAGGAATGAGGAACCATTTTAGACCAGATGTCAACAGAGCCCTTCTCTCCATGCTGAGAATCATCAAACACATGCCCCTTGTCTGCCAGGCAGAGTGACAGAGGCACAGGCTCCAGAACACAGGAACAATGAGTTGGCCTCCTGGGGAACTCTTACGGTGGCAAACAAATTAGCTTTGATGGACGAGTGGCCTTTATTCATTCTTAGGGAATGTGGAGGTGGGATCTCAGGCCTGTTTGGAGTTTAATTAAGGATGGCAACTGGCATAGCAGGTCAGATGGCTCTGTGCTCTGCGCTCCATTCATGTCACAAGTTGCTAGATGCATTTTGTTTTTCTCCAAATATTCCTGTTGTCTTGTTCCCTCCCTTGCCACTGCCCACACATTGTTTTGTGTGCTACTGGTTTGGCGTATAGAAAGTTCAGGGAGGGACTACACACCAGAGTTAAAGAAACTATCCTGGAAAGAAACTAAATAAACCAGTGACAGATTTAAGCTCACATTCAAATTGCCTTCTCCCCGTGCCGTCTATCTACCTGTCTAAGTGCACCCATTTATACCAGTAATTAAATCTTGACCACCTTGGGACTTTTAGTACCTAGAGGGAAGGGACAAATATAGTTTTAGCATGCCTAGTGTCTGTGCTATTGGGGTACCCTATCAGGGTGGATGGATGGCAGGAACGGGAGATTTCCTGACTCCTGTCTAACAAATCAGACACAGAGAGGAAAGAAATCTGATTTAGAATCACACAACTCCATGCAGGGGCAGGATCTCTGGAGCTGTGAAGATTTCTGTCTTGAAGAGAACAGGCTAAATAAGGTTATTGTAAAGGTGGTCACAAATGTTGACAACATCCAAATGATGAGCCCAAATGCACCGTTTAAAGTACCAACCATAACTTTGCAGATATTCTTGAACAGAAAATACCCAAATCACCTGCTCCAATAAATTGGAGAAGGAGGAAAATACTAAACCCTGGCTTTTATGCTCCCTATTCCAGGAACATGAGATCTGGACTAGGTTAGGAGTAGTGGGAAAATCTCTGCAAAATCATCTAAAATGGTATAATGGCATCATAATTTGGGAGATTGAGTTAGAAGATATATGTTTACAGCCTAAAATCTTTAGGGAAATTTTTTATCATATACTTGTGTGCCACTTGTAATGATGCTATATGTACTCTAAAAACACTTAGTGTGAAACTCTACCCTTCATTACCAGCTGCCTATTCTTTCAAGTCCCATACAAATAAGTTATTACCTGCAGCAGGAACGGGCTTTGGAAACAAACCAAGAAAACATATAAACTAAAGGCTCCATGTAGTCTCCTCATTTTACAGTTTCTTCTCCATTAAATTATTTTCATTAAAAGGGCTGGGCAAATTCCTGTAATGCCAGACTTCTAGGCAAACTAGGTTTTTAGGTCTGCTGACCATAGACACCCTGAGTAGAAATCCATTTAAGTAGAAAATACTCAAACTCTTAGTAGAAAAGTAGTCACAACGTAAGTCATCCATAGGCAAGAAGACTTTAGGGATAGGATCATCAGTTTCTGGGTTAGGGTTTGTTGGGGACTGAATCCTGTTCCTCACAAAAGGCATGCTCAAGTCCCAACCCCTGGTCCTGTGGGTATGAACCCATTTGTAAATAATACCTTTGAAGATGTTCTTAGTTAAGGTGTGATCAAAATGAATGGGAGTGGGCCTTAGTCCAATATGGCCAAAGTCCTTATAAACAAAGGAAATTGGACACACAGAGAGAGAAGCCATGGGAGAAGTAAGAAACTGGGAGTCAATGGAACCTGGAAGAGAAAGGGGAAGATGCTGCTATGTGCATTGCCATGTGATAGAAAAGCCAAGGAATCCCAAAAACTGCCATCCAGCCAGAAGACACTGACCCCAGGAGGAAGCACGGCTTCTAGGCTCTGAAACCGTGAGCCCATTGATTCCTGTGGTTAAGCCAACCCATTGGATGGTACTTTTTTTTAGCAGCTGAGAAACTAATACAGGGGTTATTTGTCTGCCTTAAAGCAGGTAGGTCCAGCAGGTGGCACCTCATCTTATTTTTGAGAACATTGAGGTTGAGGAAGTGGATGAAAATGTACAAACACTTGGGAATTAATGGAACCTGAAAGATCATCAATTCCACCATCTTTATTTTAAAAAAGAAAATGCTGATGTCATAGAAGTCATTTGTGCCTTTGCAGAAGATTTACTTTTGCTTTTTAATTGGAGCTCCGTGGAAATAGTTTCACCTATCCTGGAGTGTTAGACATATCTGTCAATGACTTTTGGCCCTCATTCTTCACTCCTGTTATTCTCATGGTGTTAATGTTCTGCCAATAGCATGTAGGAAACAAAGGCTTGGAATACAAGGGGAGCTCAAGCTGTATTCCAAAGGAAAATGGTGTGTCATGAAATTGGATTGGAAGCTCCCGAAGAGCAATGATTATGTTTTGGTTTTCTTCATATCTTTTGCAATACCAAGCACCATGTTTTACATTAATGTAATACTTAAACATTTGCTGTTCGAAAATGTTCTATTTGAAAAAAAAATCTCTATTATTTTTAATACATGTTAAATGCATGGACTTTGGAGACAGACTGAATTTGATTTGAATCTAGACAGACTAGATTTGAATCCTGACTCAACCAAATATAAGCCAAGACCTTGAGCAGATGCCATAACTTCCCTGTGCCTTAATTTCCTTGGCCATAAACTGGGATAATAATAGACCCTATCCTATAGGGTTGTTCTGAGATTAAATGAGTTAATATACAGTTCCCGGCACAGAAAGAGTGCTCAATGAGTATTAGCTATTGCTATAGTCAGTAGGCAGAGAAGGCTGTCTTTAACTGTTGAAAAATGTTCCAGAAAAGTCATGGATTTCAAGGTGCTAACTAAGCATGTAATAGATAAGAATGATTGCCGTAGAGGATCATCAATTCTTAAAGTTCCAGGCATTTCCTTGCTCAGTCTTTTTAAATACTCTTAACCCTCTCTATTGCCTCTTTCTACAGGGTGGTATCCAGGTTTTTTTTAATGAGTAAATGACTTCCCTATTCTGGTCTTTGTTGTCTAGAGCCTCTTTCTGGTCTGTCTACTGCCTTCTTACAAATTGTTGTGGATGAGATCCCAGTGGTTTTCTTCCTTTGGTCCCACCCAGACATCCGTGTAGGTCAGCCTGCCCTTCCTTTCCCTTCTTCAGTAAGCTCGCTGCTTGTGTTCTTTTCCCATGCATGTCATCAACCCTCACTCAAGTTGATCCTGACATCATGGTACTCTTTAAACATGGGGCTTTTCTTCCTCCAATCCCTCAGAATGCAGCTTAAACCTATCAACTTGAAAAAGGGAAATCCACTTTTTACATTCCTATTTATCCATCCAGCTTTCATTTTGATTCATAGGCTCTTTGCCCTTGAGATGTTTTTTTGTTTTGTTTTGTTTGTTTGCATGACTTATCCCTGACTGATATGAGTAGGTATCCTCACTCTGATTTTATTTCCACAGTATGTTCCTCCAGATCTCTGCGTCTGCAATTTCGTGTTGGAACAGTCCCTCTCTGTCAGAGCCCTGCAGGAAATGCTTGCCAACACGGGTGAAAATGGCGGCGAAGGGGTGAGTACCTAAATTTTGTCCTAGGTGGGGAATGGGGAGCACCACAGTCCCAAAGCACACTCTATATTTCATTTCTTCAGTTTTGAACTGGAAAACCTTAGAATCCTTGAGGTAGTAAGCCTTTCTCCCTGGGTTTAGATTCCTCTTACTTGGCAATCATAATCCCGATTCCTTTGTATTGACCAGCTTCCACCAGAAAATAGAAGAGGCCACGATTGATGCTGCCTAAGCAGCCCCCTTCTTTCCTTTCTCAACCCTCTAATCCTCCAGAAAATGTGAAGAGCCTGATAAGGCTTTGAAATTAAGGGTGCCTGCTTGGCAGGTTCTTCTCTCTTGGGGAAATCTCTGCCGGGAATTCTGACTACTTCAATGAAACAAAACCTTGTTATAGCAGTTTGGAATCGATTTCATACAGAATTCGGCCTTTGGCATGTGCTTAGAACTCAATTTCACTTATGATGAGCAAATACAAAGCTGTCTTCAGTTCCTATTGTTATTAAAATGGTCCCTAAATGTTTAACTGAGGGTCAGTGTTCCATATCTACAGTCAGAAGGTCTCCCAAGCCAGACTTTGGCCAGACCCTTCAGAATCATCCCTGACTCTCACCTTTCCCTAAGGACCCACATCCATTATCATCAAGTACTTTATTCTACTGTCTGAAAATCGCAAATGCAACCACTTCTCTCCATCCCCCATGGATACTCTGTTAGATGACTATACTCTTATCTTCTGAATTACTGCAACAGCCTCCTGTTTTTGCTTTCTTCCATACTTATCCCCACTTCCCATTTTTTCACTTAGCTGTCATAATGTTCTTACTTGACTTGAATGAACTCATACATTATGCAGACGTGTCTCTTTTGTGGTAGAAGAGACAATGGCCATAGACTCAAAGAGAACCAGTATTTACATTTAGGTCATCTTCCAGCTCCTAATGTGATTTTAGGCAAGTCTTCTAATCTCTTGATCTAAAAAATTAGGCAGTTTGATTAGATCTCTAGTGTCCCTAACACCAAATGTGTGCAAATCTTCACTCTTGGTTTAGAACAACATGCTTTAGTCAGCTGCCAGAGAATAGCTTTACTTTGATCCTTAGAGCCTTAACCCAGATGAGATTTTTGTTCCTTTGTTTGATGTTTACTTAAGTCTGTGTTCACGTCTCCCTTGCACTGACCTCATTACCCTCATGCTTTACTCCGTAGGCACATGCTCTCAAACACTTTCAGTTCAGTGGTACATATTTTTTAAAATTGATCATCCTTTCTTCAAGACTAATAACTCATCATTATAGAAATCTTGATAAGGGGGACATGGTTGATTTGAAATAGCACTGCTTTCAGTGTCAAACAAGATTAGTTAGACTGATGGCCCCAGAATAGAAATTGGGAGGACAGGGAGAAGCTATTTTAACTGGAGAGTCATCTCTTGGGCATTCTTTTATCCTGTTTTGTTCAAAAAGTATATTTCAAAGAACTTCTTTTTCTTTATCATTTAGCTTGAGGAGTACAGGGAGTCCTGTAGATGAGAAAGCAAATTCAAAAGTTCTGATTATAATCCTTTTTCTTTATTGTCCAGAAATTAATTAATATTTTTAACTTTGTCTTAAAGAAGAATAAGTAATCATTGATCTTCCAAATGAAATGGGAAGACCAACTTCGTAAAATGGAACTTTTGCTTTTGAAACATATGAATTAGACCTACCTTAAATACCAGTCATGTAATTACAAGAGTTTACTTAATCTAGTTATATGCTTCAGGAGACATAGTTAATCTACAATATTTTAAAGCCAATAAATCAAATCTTGTGGAATCTACTCTTTTTGAAAACGAGAGTCCAAAATAAATGATCCGTGATATTGCATTCATTGAATAATAATCATCACCGTGTTGGGTCAGACTTTGAAACTTCCCATATATCATATTGTCTTTATGTCCTGTTTTACCAAAAAAAGAAAAGAGAGATCTGAGAGTTAATCTCCATCTGGACTTATTATTGGTGGTGGTGGTGTTATTATAATTATTCCCAGAGATCTTGGAGCTAGAAGGAAGGGATTGGAAGAAAGAGATGGAGTACAAATGGGAGAGGGTACTTTTTAAAATTTATTATTATTTTACTATTCCTTGCTGATCCTACTGTGGCTTGGACAACAGCTTCAGTCATTATAACCCCTTTCTAATGCTCTCACAATTCTGTCTGGACTCTCAGTCTTTAGTATGAGAAATACTAATTATATATAACCTCTTGAGTCTGATTACTTAGAGTTTCTGAAGTGATAGAAGTACACATTTATTATCGATACTGAATTTGATTTTAAGAGATAGCATTCAGGGAAGAAAAAGAAAAAGTAGAAAAATAAAGAAGGAAGTGAGTTAACATGATAGATCATAACGATTCTCTGGAGAGCCTGGAGATGTTTGAGTGAGCTGTCACCTCTTTTGCATGCCATTCCATTCCATTTGGAAATAGGCATTTACTGCTTTTAAATAGATATTACTTTCACTAATGATCATAACTGCCACCAAACCAGGAGACTTTGAAGAGTGTAATTTTTCCTTCTAGTCATAAATCGGTCCTTATTTGGTGTGTCTGTTCACTATTGTGCAGCAACTAGACATTTCATTTTTTTAAAAAAATGGCTTCAATGTTCATTCACGTGATGAGTGTACAGAAGTGTTTTGGAAAGGATTTACAATTCTGCAGCAATTTCTCGTGCTAACAAAGAAAACAAAAGTGTCCAGCCAGGTTTAGCAGCACAGTTTTTTATTCTTGAAATGTCCTTAGCTACAGTAGTAGTCGGTAGGAGCCAGCTTTATTTTGAAAAGGAAAATAAATTGATCAGGAGGACCTGAGGCAGAGAATATTTTGGTGCCTCTCATAGAGCCTACCCTAGATAAGCTCATCATTGGATCTCTTTCCTCTGATCTAACCCTACCTGATTTTCATCTGGGAAAAATTACCAAGGTGCAGATGCTTGGCTCTGTGGCCAATTAAAAGCTGGAGCTTGAAGTAAAATCCTCACATCCAAATATTAAAGCATTTTTACATTTTTGATTGACTAGACTTTCCAAGAGATATGTGGTAGATGGAATGCCCAGCAACCATGAGCAGGACATGGGGCTAAAAAAGATGTCACCATTTTCCTCTGAGCCCTCAATTCCCATCATCCTATTGAAATGACTTCAAGTTTAGAGAAAGCAGCATTTGTACTGAGAATAGCTCAGTCTTTGGAGGCAGACAGATGATTTTTCAGTTCAGGCTCTATTGCTCACTAGGTAGTTGACCCTCTGGGGCAAATTATTTCTCCTTTCTGTACTTTACTTTCCACATCTTCAAAATTATGAAAATTTAATAAGTGCCTGTGGGTGCAGCAATGAATATTGCTCCCATTCTTTATCTCTGGTCCACTTCCTCCAGTCATGGATCCTTCAGGCATATTTCAACTCCCTCAGAGGAAGGAGAGCTCTGTGCTATATGACCAGGGTTATGTTAAATCTAGGACTACATAACTCCAAATGGGTTTTGAAGTGAACTGGCACACTGCTTCTAAAAATGAAAAGCCTTGATGAACACAATTACCAACTGCATTCCTTCTGAAAAGGACTCTGGTTGTTCTCTAAAAGTTGACTTAATCATCTTCAGACCTTTACAACTAAAAAGGGAGATGAAATATTCACATAAAATAAACTAAAGTTATGGTTTCCAGAAAACATAAGATTGTGCTTGAGTTTTGATGTTAAAATATCTAGACTGCCAGGAACAGCCTTCTAATCTTGATTGGGAAATGTGACCTGGAAAGATTTTATTTCTGCAAGAACTTTTATCACAGATATCCTCACTGAGAGGTTCTTTACTTCTCTGTATTACTTAGATGATAATCTCATTAACTCTAAAAGGACCTTCAGGCTCATTCCATTTGCCCTTGCCTTTAGAGTGGAGAACACATTCAGCACAGTTGTTAGAGAAATGTGTATGTGTGGCATGGTGAATTTGCCATGTGTTACTGCTTCCTGAGGATGGTGTGCCCATGCCTGCCAAGATGTCAGGGGATGTCTTGCAAATGACCAGTGAAGCATAATCTTATATTAATGCTCTTTTCTTCCTTGTAATGGTCATTCAAGTACATGTCATGAGATATTTAACTTGCATCCAAGTTCAGACATTTATCCACTTTGTAAGGTCACAGAAAATCCAATCACAGAAAGGTGACAACCATCACTAAAAAAATCTGCTAAGGACACATCTACCCTGAACACTGTTAAGGTGTTCAACACATCAAAACAGACACTGATGAAGGGAATTTGAAGCCCCTCCTCTGATGTCTAAGCTCTGACTGTGCCCGGATTTGAAGGTCTTTGCAAACCCATCTAGCATGAAGAAGGTGAATGGGATCCTTTCCTCTTTCTTCCTGGGTCCCTGAGTTCCCACTATCATTTCTTTATCATTGAAGAGAAGGGGTGCCCCCATCATCCAGTCTTAGCCTGTCAATCTGAGCTTTTCACCTTCCCTGCAGTTGTCAGAAAACGCCAGGATGAGAATCGATTTTGGTGGGGAGGAGGGGCCAAGACTGATGGAGAGAATGTACATAAATCTAAATAACTGCATACCCATTTACGTTTTTTAAGATAGTTAAATAAATCATTTAATAAAGCAAGTCTAACAATAAGCATTACACCTTTGGAATAGTACGTATGTTTTCCTTTGGAAAAAAGGTATAAAGTCACATCTGCTCATATGGTGATGTAAGCTCAGGCCCTGCCCATACACTCATCAAGCTCCTGAAGACAGTGTAGCCAGGGCAAAAGCAATTTTGGGGCATCACATTCCTGGTGCATGGATGACTCCCAGGTTTGACTCCAACAACGTGGTCCTCAATGAGAACAACGGGAACCTTATTGGGACACCCATTCCCACTAGCCTCCACCAGAGGGAACGAGAGTATTTCAAGATGCTGGCCATTCCTCAGAATTTAGTGTGAGGAGAGCCCAGGCTTCTGGCTGCAGTGGGGCCCATGAATGAAGCAGGCCTGAGCACCACACTTTTGCTGAAAGGGACTTGGGTAACATGTCCTGTGAGAAAATAAACATTTCATGTTAGAAAAAGCCAGGATGCACCAGGTTAGCCTTGCTTGGTGTTAAAAATCTGAATTCCTTCGTACTAGTTGGCAAAAAAATCACTGTTTCAAGCTCTCCAATACTTCCCTGGTCCCCTTACCCAAGACCTGCCCACCCCAGTGCCAGTGTCTTTCAAGTTGTTCATCTTGGAACCGTTATGTCTGCTATTCCTATCTGGTAAGAGTGGAATGCCATTGAATTAAATTCTCAACTTGCTTGACTTAACCCTGCTTTCTTTTGAAAGGAAGAAAAATGCTCTGAATTTGGACGCTTCACTCTCTTTTTTCAATCTATGTCTGATCATCCACACCTGAATATATTTCGTAGTAACAAAATAATAACCAAATCTGTTCAGTAAAACTGCCCTGATTTGCAAAAGCCCTAGATGGTTTAATATGTCAAAAATTACTCTTTAAATCTGCCCTGTGTGAGAGTTTACTTTACAGATGTACTCATGGGAGGCAGCCTGTTTTTTGTGAGGAAGCTAGGAATCAGGTGTAGACTTAGTCCAACTCTGCCACTACCTGGTAATCTGACCTTGGGCACATCTCTTACAGCCTCTGGGCTTTGGTTTCCCCATCTCTAAATGATGACATCATTTAGATCCAAAAGCACTTTCTCCTCTCTGTGATGGTTTTAAAGCACCAAGTTAAAATGGAAAAGTGTCACCACCTCACTTCCTCTGATGTGACCTACTGGCTGTCGCCATCACTGATTTGCTGTGGAAATTTTAGTCAGTTTGTGTGAGACATTATTCTTGATACCCTGGCTATCCACATTTTTAGGTAGAGTGAATAGACTTATTCTCTTTCTGCTTTGGTGTGGGCAGAGACAATAAATTTCCAACGTGGATCCCACACCCTAAAGCACTAAGTGTTCACTATGTCAAGTTAATTTTTTTTGAGGCATGATTCCCCTTCTGTAAATTTTCTTGTGGAAGAATACAGGATGTATTCCATAATTTTGACAGGATTCTTTTCTCAAAGAGCCAGACAGATTATTCTGAGAAATTAAATAATCACAAGAGGCCTCCAAATGAAAGTTTTTTGTGTGTTTCTTCATAGGCCAAATTGTCATTTAATATATTTCTCCTAGTCCCATGTTCCTTCCCCTTCCTGACTGTTCTTTCTCATCCTATGCAATGGTTTTAAGTTTTTATGCTGTTATAAAGTATTTTAAGGTTTCTCTGATAAGTTGGTATTTATAAAAATGTGTGCAAATAAACTCAAGTTTAAAATACATTTTTGCACTAGTTTTTTTTTTTTTTCAAGAAGTTGTAGGTATGCAGAAAAATCACATAGAAAATAGAGTTCCCATATATGCACTTCCTCACACACACAGCTTCCTAAGATTATTTTGCATTAGTGTGGTACCTTTGTTACAATTAATGAAACTATTTTTTTAAATTATTCTATTATCTATAGTCCCTAGTTTACATTAGGGTTCGCTGTTTGTGTTGTACAGTTCTATGGTTTTTTTTAAAAAAACAAATTTATTCTGATAACATATATACAATCTAAAATTTCTCCCTTTTAACCTTTTAACCACATTCAAATATTGCAGTGGCCTTTTGATGACATAGTTTTTAGATAAAATATGCCATCCCAAAGACCTTGTGGTAAGAAAGGTCTTTTGTATAAGAAAAAATCTGATTAATTATTTGCAGTATTTCTAAGAAAAAAAGAAATCCCAAATTGCCTGACATAGGTACTGACCATTTTCCTTAGGTGGATTTTCTTGTATAAATTTAATTATGAGAAAGTGCTGCAACCGAATTTAGGCTATAACATGTTGCTTACTTGCCAGTTTCTTGATGATATCAGCACTATACTGAAAAATAAAAACAAACTTTCAACTCTAATGCCACTGCTAACTTCTAGCTAAAATAACACAATATTCACCAGGTAGGAAATCAACACCCTTCATTCTCACTGTTTTTTTTTGTTTTTTTTTTTTTCTCTATAGTAAACATCAGTAGATTCCTTAAATTAGTTGAAAGCTTTCAGCAAGACCTGCACACACTAAAATATGCATTTACTGTTTTGTTCTTGACTTTGCTAGCTCAGTGACCTCTCCGAATGGGTATGTTTTTCACTCCTTTAATATACATGTACTTTGCATGGACAACTGACTCCAGCTGTATTTGCCTTTCACTTGTGAGTGTTCAGGGCAATTTCCATTCTTTGTGCCTCTGCAATTTAAAAAACCACCACTGCTCCTCACACTTCAATCTTGTGGAATTAGAGGTGGCTGCACACTTGGAAACTCATAGCAAAGCAGCTTGTTAAACCACTGCTCTGCAATTAGGAAAATAACTTGCCTGTGGACTCATTTTTTTTCCCTTCAAGACACTGAAAATTGTTTTTAAAGTCTCTCTTTTCCTCAGAATATGTTCTAGATGGCCTGAGGACATAGCAGGACATAAGTCTCAAATGGTGACATGACAGAAGTGTGCAGCCTTGCCTAATCCAAGCTAGACCATGTCAGTCCTATTATGCAACTCCACCTCTGATCTGCCATAAGTCTGGAGTTCATAATAAAAATGAAAAAAGCTAGTTCAGTATTATCCTGTTCTCAGGCCTTGTCCCCTATGTGAAACAGCAGAAGAATCCAGTGACAATTTCAACAGTTCAGAATAACCATTAAGGTTAACTAGCTTTTTACATTTCTTCATATGCTAAATAGAAGCATTTTCAAGTGAAAGAATCCACAGAATTAATGTTTAAAGCTCCAGACTCTATCAAATCCTCCACTTTTTGAATATAGAGCTCCAGCTTTAGTGAAGTTGCCTTTTCTTGGGTGAAATTGGCTCATTTGGAAGTCAGCACCTCATGTTTAAAATCAACATGTCTGTGTGATCGTGGTTGGTAGTGTGAAAATGTGGTAACACTTCGCTTTGCTAATGTTACGCAAACCCTGGATTCTTTTCATTCTTGTTGTGGACATCTGAATGCTCTGTTGGAATAGTTTTGTCATGATTTCAGTCATTTTAGAAAGCTTGAGCTTCTTCCCCATGGCTAGACTAAAATCAGTTATTTTTAAATTAGTTTTAATTGCAAAAAACTTAAAGATCTTTCTTTAAATTTGTCTAAAGATTTTCAAAAAAGTGTGAGGAAGGATGGCAGAGTCTAAACTTTCTCTAGCACATAATATGTAGGTACTTATATTACTTATATTCTTTTTTTTACTTTATTTTGTACATTTAATAATTGAAAATATAAACATTAAAAACTAAAAAGTAGACACAGATGAATAAATACATACATTTCTCAATTAAATATAATGGATACATATAAAAAAATTTTTTAATCAAACAATATGTTACACAATATATTTGGTTCGTAGTAATGCATTCATACAGTATTTGTCCTTTTGTGTCTGGCTTGGTACTTACATTCTTAAGGAGGATGTTTTGATGAGAGATTTTGCTGAATTTTTTTTTTTTGTATGAGAAATAACCATTTAGTTGTAGGGGCAGGGGTAGAGATGGGGTTGTAATAATGGATTTCAGCTGCATTTCTCGGAAGGTGCTTTAATCCTAAGACATTTGGGTTTAGGGAAAGCCTCTTGTTTGAAGCCACTTGCTTACCTTTTAATGAAAAATAGTATCTATAATTCAAGAAATCCTGGGAGATTAGAAACCTTTCATTAGGCTTATTTATTAGACTCTTCTGATCATGTAACTTACTTTTAATAGCCACCAGGTTTAAATTATACATTTGAGGAGATAATTCAAAGTACTAGAGAAAACTCCAACTTATTTCCATTTCATGAAAGTTTAATGAAAAGACCCTATTTGGATATTCTGGGGTGTGGGGAGTTAACTTGGTGCCAGAGAAACCCTGATCTCAGTGGCATTTAATCCTCATCTGGGTAAAAACCTAATGACCAATGCCTCAACTCTCTGATTACTGCTGTCTGGTTTTAGAATAGAAGGATCTGGAATGGTTGAATGACATCAATGGAAAGAAAGCAGGAATAAGAGCAAGAAGATTTAGGAGGGGACCTGTGGGACTCCATTGGCCTCCTGCAAGTAAGAGGAGCACAGCTGAAGGTAGCCTGCTTCTATCACCTGTGGCTAATACCTAGGTTGAGGTGGGGGTGGGGAAGGTGCTGCCCTTGCTCCCGAGCTGTTGCTCTGCTGTGAGGGAGGAAAGGACCAGGCTGGAAGGGGCTGGATGTTCTGGCCTTTGTTCTGCCTCTTTCTGGATCTTGTTCTTTCAAAATATGGGCTTTGAGCTAAATAAATGGTCCCCAAACATCTGTCCCTGGACCAGGATGTACTCCTGATAAAGGAGTTTCAAGTCAGTAGAAAATGAGGAAAAGAAAGACATTGTCAGAATTGTTTTATTAAGCTAGCTTTATAAATAGAAAAGTCTGCCTTTTTTCTGAGATTATATCCATCTTACTATTTTAAGAGTATAATGGTTATAAAGGTGGTTTATTTTCTTCTTGGAAATGATAGTGATAGTAGGTAACAGCTTGTTTTTCTTTCTTTCTTTCTTTCTTTGATGTTCTTCCGGGGCAAAATGTAAAATTGACAACTCTGTTGGTTATCATTCTTGCTGCTCTTGTTAAAACTGTACTGGTTCTTGAAATTGTTAATCTCCAATTGTCTCCTCTAGTAGGACAGCTCTTGGAATCCATGTTCTAAGTAATTTTACCAGACACTTTGGTTTAAGGGCTATTGCTCTAAAAAAAAAAAAACTTTTTTTTTTAATGGAAGCCCAACAGACTAGGACACTATCTGGTTTTATAGGCACCAGTGGGTCTCCTTTTGTTCTTGTTATGGAGAGAACCTGGAGACAGTCCATTAATAAGAGCCACCTGCTGCTGTCTCGCTAATGACGCCTAGCTGGGGGTACGTCCCCCACCCTATTTATCTGCTGCTCATCTGCTTTTATAAGGTGGAGGGCAATGGGGCAGGAGAAACAGGCTGTTCTTTTGAAATAAAGGATTAAGAGATGTTCCGGTGCTAAATGGGCAAGGTTTCTTCTGAAGAAGAAACCCTGGCCTTTGGGAATTTGCTTTAAAAATTGCTTCCCCTTGGTCAACTCCCCTGAGTCCTGCTCTCTGGGTGGGGCTGGGACTGGTGATGGACATTCATCATGAGACCTTTCTTGACAATACTTGTTCTCATGTCTTTGGTGAGGTAGTAGAAAGGTAAGTTGAATTCATTTTTTTTTTTTTTTTTTTTTTTTGAGTATATCTTTAAATAGCTGTTTATTTTTCTAAAGTTTAGGACTTGGCTTCAGGAATTTTCAAAATTACTCCTAGGACACACAAATCTCCAGATTTTATCTTCTCAATGGGCAGAGATAACTGAAATATAATTAGTGGAGCATCTTTAGTGAATCCAAGCAGAGAGCTATGGTGCTGCTCCTCTAAAACTTGACCTTGTGCCCTGCTCTTGAGGACACAGCCACAGAAGATAAGGAAGCCTTTCATTCAGGAGTATATGCCTGTTTCCCCATGACACTCCTCTGCCCTGGACGCTTTGCCTCGTGCCCTTCCCCTATGGGGATTTTCCCATGCCAGTTTGGTAAAGGGACTGTTTGCAAACCCTGACCCAATTTTAAGGTTCACGCAGAGTCTGGTGATAATGCCCTGGTGTAGTGTAATATCTCAAATTCGTATTTTCTCTCTCAGCCTTGAAGTATTTCCAATAACATGTGTCTACTACAACATAATCTAGAGATTCCCAGTGTTGGGGAAATGGAAGGGGTGGATATTTAACAAAATGCTGGCATTTCAGAACTTCTTGCTTTGCCCAGGGTTGTAAATGTGCAGGTATATCGCAGCAGTACAGTCTCGATTCCCTGTTCTGCTCCGGCTCACCACCCTGGGCAGGCCTAATGCCCCCTACCCCCAGCGATGCCAAGGGCCTGGGGAGCGGCCTAAAGGGTAGGAGCCTCAATTCTCCGAATCCAGGCAACTGACCCGGGTCACCAGGGAAATGAGCAACTGCTGCTTCCTAGTCCAGTCTCCCTTCCAGGCAGCAGCATCAGTGTGTAGGGCAGTGGAGCAGCCTGGACCTACGGATCCATCATTTATTAGCTATGCTGGATTCAAAGTCAGTGGAGAAACAATAGGTCTGCAGTTCCCAGGTGCTCTCAAAACTACAGCCCTCAGCTAATCTGTTTCTATGGAACGCCATTCCTCCCCTCATAACCTCACTCTTTTTCTCTGGTACCCCCTTTGACCTCCTTATGTATCTCTCCCCAGGTGGAGACACCTCTCATACGATTTACTTTATTTGCAAGTTTTACATAGATTGTACTAGATTGGGCTGTTACCAGGGCAAGCAGTAACGGTAAACTCACCTGCTGAAATCCTAGTCTTGATGGGTGCAGTTCCCACTGGGTTCTTGTTTAGCCTGATTTTTGTGCGTGCAGGAAGGCAAAAATTCCACAGTTCTTCCTATCCCTTTGCCCCATTGTGTCCCCTATTTTGTCCCTTTCCCCCATTTTATTCATGTCCCTCAAAATTTTGTCTGTCTGTATGAAAAATGTATGAAATTAAAGATTTCTGTATTCCACATTCCCCCATGTTCCATCCAATAAGGGCCACCTTAATTTATCCTCAACTGAAACATGAGGCATACTCACCCTCCCGCAGAGATCTTGTTTTTAACACACACACATATGTGCATCCCTCCAAGCCAAGAGGCGTCCTTAGCTATAAGATCTACCTTAACTGTGCTCACTTGATCTGGGGGGAAAATGTCTAAATCTAAATGCATCTTTTCCTTACAAATGCCAGCAGGTTCTGGCTAAGGAAGATACCCAACCAGGCTGCAGACCGTCCCCAGTGTTCCCAAACCTCCCTAAAGCTTTGGGACACTTTTTCCAGACTGGGCCCTACCGGCTCCTGTTAATCCAGTCAGAGGCCTTGCATGACACTCTCCTGTCCCAGATGGAGCCCCTGCAATTTTTCACAGTGGGTAAAAAAAAAAAAGTTGTCCTGGTGGTAGTTCTCCAATAAAGGGGAACCTGGTCACCATGTTAACAAAATAGGTGGCAAGGGCGAATCACACTACCAGTGTTCTCCCACCTTCTAAACTGTCTCTCTAATGTATGTCCTTATTTTATAATCTATTGATTGAAGTAAAACATCACCATAGGACTATCATAATTTGAACTAATCACGGCTTAGTGTATGTTAGTGACCTTTTCACACACTATAACCCCATTCCTGTTTTACTATCGTTTTTTATTCATGTCCCTCAAAATAGTCAATATGTTCAAAAAACAAAAACAGTCATAATTCTCTCTCTGGTGTTCACATGCTCACTGCTTGGTTGAGGGCTTGCATGTCCTCCTCTTCAGCCCTGCTGTAGACATCTTGGAGAGCATGCTTGCTTCCATGCAGCAACGACCTGCCCCAGGCCCATCTTCATTTTTTCCTACACAGATTTGAATTGGGCAACTCTCTAAACATCCCTGGCTTAGTTTCATGGAGAAAATTAGAGACCACACTGTGATATTTTATCACATGTGATATTATATCACATGTGATATTATAGCTACATGTTACATTGCCTCCTGTGACTGCTGGCAGGAGATAGTGACAGAAGTACCAGAAGCCAGCGTACTTAATCATTTAAATCACTTAGTGATAGAGTGAGAATTTATTTAAAAAAACAACAACATGAATTTAAGTTTCACAATGATAACTGCATCACTTCTAGCCTTGCTGTTTTGTCCTGCCTTACTTAAAGAGCTTATTAAGCTACTTTTCACTTTTTGAGTCATCGAGTTCTCGTGGTCTGTGGCTATGTTGTACTGTACTGTACTTCTTGAAGATTTTTTCCATTCATTTATTTTTAAAAGCACCTCTATAGGGCCGGCTGTGTGCTGTTCTCGTGTTTCATGGCAGAGATTTCTACTGTGTCAGATATCTTCCTTGATTATTCAAGCTGCAAAGCAGCTGCAGATGCCTAGTGATTGATTACTGGACAGTCATATGGGTTACCAGAATTTGTAGAGCCTGTTCTGGCTCTAGTCAGTCTGTCTTTCTGGCTCTCCCTCTCATTGTGGACTATCACAGACTGCTCCTCTTTAGAAACTCAAAGAAGCAAATATGTTATTTAAGATCCTTCATCATCATCAGTGATCTCTCTCGGTGTAAAGAGCCCAGATCACCTGCAATGTCCCTTTTGGTACCCAGTCATTACATTACTTTATTGGGAACCATCAACCCCACTGGGAAATGATGGGTTTATTTTGTTTTTCCATCCATTGAAGGAGGCAAGCACCAGCACAAATGACACTGCAGTTTTGTGGGGTTTTTTGCTAATTTTTTTTCTGAATTATGACCCACAGTTTGCTTTTGAACCTGCCCTTTCCTCCTCTCACAGATAGAAGGTGCTAATTTTAATATGTATTCTCACCCTTGCCACAAAGCCTGTCATGGTTTCTTGTAGCTCAGGGGAAGTCAGGCTTTACCATCAGCCCCAGTAGGTTATCTTCCTGTTGTCACTGTGATGAATTTGCTCCCGGCACAATGGGGAAAAAATAGATCAGTTGGTGATTGCTCTATCCAGATCCCATCTTCCATTCATGGATCATCAGAGGAGACTTTATTTTTATGTTTAATGGAAGAGCTCTTTAAAATAAATATTTGGAAGAACACTTGGACCCAACCTCTGAAAGGCAGACTTTTGGAAGCAGCAGTGGGAATAGCACCAACTGAGTGTTGGACAATTCATCACCTCTAAGAGACACAGACATGGCAGATAGAAAAAAGAACATTCTAAATAAAGTAGAATGCTGAAGGGGGGGGGTTGGATGTGGCTTAATGATTGGACTTCCGTTTCCCATATGGAGGGACCTGGGTTCGATCCCGGGGACCTCCCGGTAAAATAAAGAAAAAGCGAGCAGGTGGGCCCCCAGGCCCCACCGAACCACGCAGCAAAATGATGACATAACAAAACAAAACAAAAAAATGCTGAAGTGCACCTAAGGGCCCCGGACCTGGGTAAGAAAATAGGATCTCAGGTGACCCATTGGGGAGGGAGGTGACCAAGAGAAGAAACAGGGAAAGTCCCTTTCCTCTTGATCTGCTATGCTCTTTGCCATTACTTACATCTTTTCTAGGTCCTGTCGAGTCCCGAAAGGTCAGGAGGGAGGTCCAGATTGCATGTGAGGCAGCTCAGGAAAGGTCCAGCTGACCTTCAATGCTGTAAAGACAGGTAGATCCAGGGCCTGAAACGCTTCCTCTGTCGAGCTTGAGTTATCTAGAGTCCTTACCATATGCTGGTTTTGCAATAGGGAGTTTTGGCTTTCCACATGTCACATTCATTGGTGCCCAGCTGAGAGAGAGAGCTGAATCTTGATGATCTGTGGGGTTCTGGAGGAATGATAAAAGGGTAGTCTAAACAGAGGAGTACTTCCTGACTGCAAGCATCATGCAGATTATCTGAATGCACAGTCCTGATGCTGCCTGGGCCGTCCTGGAGGGGTGGCTCTCAAGCCTGCCTGTGTGTCAGAGTTCCCTGGGAGCCCAGGCCCCATCAAAGACCCACCAAACTGGAATTTTAGGGAAATACCCCAGCCTCTGAGCTATGTTTTTTGTTGTTGTTGCTGGCTTGTTTCATTCTTAAAGTTCCACTGGTAATTTTGGTATATAGCTGGGGTTGGAGGCCACTTCTCTAGAATGAATCCTTGAAAGATTTAGAGCAGGGGTTCTTAACCTTTCTTGTTCCACAGACCCCTTTCCCAGTCAGGTGAAAACCACGGACCCCTTAATAAGGCTACACCATACTGTGTATTATTTAATAAATATATCATACCCACTCCAACACATCCCCACAAGAAAAATGATTTTTTGAATTTTCAATTCAAGCTCACAGACCCCCTGAAATCTTCCACAGACTCCTTGGGTGTCAGAGGACCCTGGTTAAGAACCCCTGGTTTAGAAGAATCATGTCACTACCCTCAGAGAAGCTTATGCTCCATGAACAGGTAGTAGCTGTTAGAGTTTTGGGAGCATCTGTTGTTCTGTCCATACACAGGCCCTTGAGGATCAGCATCTCCACCCAAGGACACTTCATTTAGTTCAAGAAAAATCAGCCTGTTTGTTGTGCATCATAGTAATGACTTGGTCCTCAGACTTATTATGTGAGTGTAGAGAGAACAGAATGAGCCAGTCTCTATCCAGCGAGATTGTAATCAAGACCAGTGCAAAGGGGATGGAGGGATGAAAGAAATAGAGAAATGTTGTGTTGAACTAAGACATCCAAGAGAAAAGCCCAAAGGATTAAGGAGTGAAAGAGAGAGGGAGGAGGATTAGACAGCAAGATATAATTAACTTGGTTACAGTGTTTGCTTAACAGGGGGTTGATACTCCTATTTTGTATTCTGTAAATCCCCAGTGATTTTTTTTTTTCCTAGAGAAATGATAGAAGTAGTATTCAATATTTCATGCCAAGGTAATCTGACCTTTCAAATGTTAAATTCTTTATAGGAAAAATAATTTGTTTTATTGGGTGAAAGGAAATGGTTGGGCATGGTACTGGATGCTAAGTGGCCCCTGGTACATCAGTTCATTGAATGATGAGGATGTATGGGTGGTTCAAATAAAAAACTGAAGCAGGTTACTGGAAAATAAATTAGGCTGACATCCTTTTATGTAAATAATGAACTTGGCAATGTCAGACCCTTAAAAATCTGTTAACTATAGGAGAAAGGAGTGAAACTAATTCAGAAAAGAAAAAAATCACTGCACCTCTTTCCAAAGTATACTTGTCATCAATCTAAATGTCATTATACCTTGAAAAATGCCTCCTATCAGTGTGCTGTTTTAGAAGGCACTGTAATAAATGTGTGTTAGAATTGCCATTTTAGCCGTCTGGTCTTCCCATAGCATCTATGTTCAAAGAAGAGCACAGATGGATCCAGGATGACCCCTTGCCCAATTTGGAGGCATTTCAACAGGCATCTTTTTTCCCTGAATGTTTGCTCTTCTTTTTCAGAATTGGTGTTTGTAAAATTCCTGGGCTAACAGGAACCTCAAGAAGTCATTTAGTTCCCTTACCTTTGTGGGTTGGGGCAGGGGGGAGGGAAGGTGGTTGCACATATTTAAATAGATTCTCCTAGGTTGAAAACTCTTATTTTTGAAGACATGTAAAGCAAGAATTTTCTCACTTCTCTGTAGTTGTGCACCATCCAGGGGCTTTTGCTCCTCACAGCTGTGAGTGCCCGCAGGGAAGAGTCAGCTTGGAGTCACCATAGTAGCTCCTCTGCAGGCCCTGACTTGGCCGAGTCACCTCTCTGATTTGACTTACCCCAGTGGGTCAAATCTGTAAAACAGAAACCAAGTAGTTATTTTCCTGGAAGAGAAGGCCTCACTGCTGTGAAGGTACTTGTTGTAAATGATGCTCATGGCCCAGAATTTAAAGTTTCTCAAATTAGGCCCCGGCCTTTCATCCTCTTGTCTTGAAATAATTCCATGTGCCTGTGGAATTAATAACATGAGAAAAAAGGAGATCGCCAGAACTTTCTCTCCCAGGAAAATTAATTCTGGAATCAATAAATTATAACCTAGGGAAATGGCAAATTTGACATTGGGTGGCTGGGGGTAGAGGATGGGATGTTTGTTTTTGTGTGTGGTTTCCTTGCTCAGTGGCAACGTTTACATGCTTGAAGAATAAAAGAAAAGGAGAATATTCTGTCTTTGCACAGTGCTTTTGGGGCTTTCCTGTCTTCTCTCCTGTGACATGGGGAGATGAGGACCATGGCAGTGTGTGCGGTAGGGCTCCCTGGAGTCGTAGCCACCCTGCTGATGTTGCTACTAGGCAGAGCAGCAGATGCAGCGACTTCCATAGGCTCTTCTGCCAACCAGCTTCAGCCACTTTTCCTCAAGGGGCAGCATATCCTATTTTTTTTTTTTTTTGGCAGCATATCCTATTGTGCGTCACTAGTTCTCTGGCATCTGGTCCTGCCTTGTCGGTAAGGTACCTGGAGAGAAGGCACTCATCACTGAACTTGGGGCTGTAAGGCTGTAGGACACTGCACCTTCCTCTGCTTTTCTGAACTTCATTAAAATCCCATTTCATGAGTTTGGTTTTTAATGATATCCCCAGGGGCCTATGAAAGATGCCAAGAATGGCATGGCCGCCTCCTAAGCGTATTTATCTTGAGGGCTTGCACTGTCCTGGTTGAGTTGCCCCAGAATGAACTTGAAGGAATCCCCTTAGAGGGGAAAACTCTTCAGGGGATACTGTCATGAGGTGGTGACTCTCTGTAGCCAATGGCTCTGGCGCTTCTGACTATAGGTTTTACATCCATATCAACCATGCCATCATAAGTAGAAAGTCTAGGTGCCAAATTAAAAGAACAATACCTTCTATTTGTGTGGTGATTTTATATCCCAAGATTGGGAACCATAGGATATAAGAGGCATTTTGTTTAGCCCATGAAAAGCAAAATTTGGTAATTACTTAAAGAATAGAGTGTCTGATCCAGAAAAACTAGGGAAGAAGTGTCCTGCATTGAGCTCTTCCAAGTTTCACACCAAGTAAAGGAACTAGGATGGCTCTAAAGGTGCTTATGGAATTCCTCTTGTCTTATTCTCTGGCTCTCTCTCTCGAAATCACAGGTCAGTCTAATTTGTACACATGCTCTTCCCACCCCTGTATCACACCTCCTAAATTCCCATGCACTAATAATTGTCCCTGTTACTGGGAGTTTACAATCCAAGACCTGTTTGGAAAATGCCGCATCAGTTCCTCAGGTATCATTCTGAGCTGGAGGGGTATTGTCCAGCTATCATTTGACCCCTCCTAGAAAGGTGGGATGCCTGAGCAGACTTTAGGGCATTTGGGCAGGGGGTGATTGGTTAGCCTGCAGCAGCACCTGGAGTCCGATGGTTGGTGGAGGGCAGCCTTGCGAAGCATGGAACAGTGTAGACACTGAGTCCCCAAGAAAAAGAACAGGATCCAAAGTGAAGGGTCCACAAGGGGCGGTCGAAAAAACCATTCCGTTTGGGACCCAAGTGGGAGGGAATCCTTGTGGCAAGAGATTTTCCCTATGGGGTTTGGAGCTGACCCTCAGGGGGCGGGTAGGTATTGAGGGGCTCAAGATTGTATTGATAAAGGCTGCCTCTCTTTGGTTTCCATCCAACACCAGGGTGGGCCTGGCCTCTGCAGTTGGGCCTAAATGCAAGCATGCTCAATCTGTGTCACCATCTGGCCTGGAATGTCATGGGGTAGGGCACACCTTTCAGGCAGGTAGAATGTTATGGATTCCTGACAAATCAATCACACCCTTGATTTAATGAACAGGTGAAACATTTTTATAACACTCCATTTCTTTAGACACACAACATGCTAACATGTGATAACCCCTACGTATACACTTTTAATTTAAATGATGTGGTAATGGTGTTAAAGAAAAAAAAATTGGGGAAAAGAAAAACCCACTGATTATGCAACAAACCAAATGGCTATTTCATTTCTATAGATTTATCATTCTTGCATATATATAATAGTTGAAGGTGTTTTGTGTTCTGCTTTTCTCAAAGTGGCACATCATAAACATTTTTCTGTGTTTTCACATAGCCTCTGATAGTGCCTTTAATGGTTGCAGGACAGAACATCCTGGAGACATCCCATGACTTACTAGACAATATTTTTCTTTTGTATATTTCAGTTCTCTCCAGGTTTTGCTTTGTTTCCCCCATTACAGGCTCTTGTAACAACTCTGTGCATATTTGTTTTGCTTCTCTTCAATTATTCCCAGAAATAGAATTACTACAGAAAAGGTTATAGACTTCTTTTTTTTTTTTTTTATTGTTCAATCCTTTTATATTATTCTTTTTTTTTTTTTTTTTTATGGGTAAAAATCAAAATTCTCACAATACATACAAACATTTGCAAAATGATATATAAATATATATGCATATATGTGTATTTGCTTAAAAAATGTTATTTATATATATATATACATATATTTTAAGAGGTGCTTCGATTACCCAAAAAATTACATGGAACCCACTGGGATTCCCATGTTGCCCACCTCCCACAACTCCCACCACATCCCACACAAACATCTCCCACAAGTGTGGCCCACCA